>JAODUI010000030.1:7718501-7735474 GCA_027563995.1 Papilio gigon
AGAAATTTTTACTGCTGTTATCTGATCGTCGGTTTTTGGAGATATTTCTGTCAGGAGTTTTCTACCGCGCATTATCTTACTCGAGATTAGAGACCACCTTGAAACTTCTTCTAAACTAATCGGACCTATTCTTACTTTTGTTGTCCAAAAATAATTCGCGAGTTGTGACGTGCGGCTGTATCTACGGTGACGTGGGAGCTTCGACGAACTTGTATCGTTCCTTAGGAACCGTTGTTTGTACAAGATTTTACTCTTAATGTTATTACTATAATAGTTTATTTTATAACAGCTAAATTTTATTTGACTTCATATGTGAGGAACGGAAATGTCGCAATTGAATTCCCTCTTAATTAATATCTTACTATATTTTATATGTCGCTTTTAGTAATGTCCGGTGTCACCGCCGCGTGCTGGGCGGCGCGGTCGTCGTGTCGAGCTGTTTGCGCGCACGCGATCGTTCACTTTGGTTACAAAGTCGAGCACGCTGCAGACGGCTTTTGTTTACTAGTTTAAACGATACCGCATGTTAAAGTTTGTCGTTTAAAAATGTGATAATGCAATAGATACAAATCTAAAATGACATGCAACCAAAAGTAACTTATGGAGCCATTGAATGCGTTGTTATTTAAAACGTTTTGTAGGAGCGCGGCGGAGATTTATTTCTTGGAATTAGTGTTGCACCGGATCTGTCGGCCATTAGTGCGACAGATGATACTGCAGGTTCTACCAATAATAAAAGCTTTTATCTAAGCATCTGCAGTTTATAACTTAATGTACAGAATAACACTTATACTTTAAGGGCAAAGTTTCAAGTACCAACACTTTTCTTATTAAATGAAAACCGAACAATAAGACCTAGATTCATAGAAATTTAGAACTTAGATCACATAGATATTATCAACAAAACAGTTTATTACAAAAATGTATTACAATTACTAAAGAATTGTGTCACAATCGTATCTGTTACGATTTACTGCAACACGTTTACCAACTGCCTCACAATAATTATAACAAAGTATTTAGATCATGTTCGACCCGAGACATAACTATCCACGTCGCCTTAACTGGTTATCAATTAGAAATATAATCTACTAGCTTGCGTCCGCGACTTCATCCGCGCGGAAAGCAGTACCTTAAAATTGCTTGAATGATTTTCTTACGTTATATTGATAGAGATATTAGGCAATAGCCTAACAGAATTAATAATATTAGCCTTGTAGTTATGAATTAAGTTCAATCAAAGATCCTTATTTGACGAAATACACCAAGCTATTTACGTGGGAGCTCCTGTTATCTGGTATTCATGAATTTGTTCCTACAAGTTGTGATCAAATGCCTTGTCTGATTTTATGTTTGAAATCTTATTCATCATGCATATTTTAAAGCTCTGGAATGTGTGGTTCATCAACTATTGCAAATGTCTCTGGGCGTCGACCATCACCTTTGTCAGCCCGCGGCTCTTTAGTTCTCTTTTCTTAAAACATATTTTTTGGACAAATAGTTACCAAAACATTTTCTTTCATTGCTTAAATATTGTCGACTTTGTAATTTTATGTATACAACCTGCGAAGTATTAGCTAAACAATAATTAATAAGGTTATTATTGGTGCAAATGCCTTCCTGCTCGTTCTGGCATGCGGCGTTACGCAAAATAACCTACAACTAGGCGCAGTCAGCATTCCAATATGGCGGACAATTTAATTTAGGTTAGGTGTTAGACAGAAATGATGAAAGCTTTTGTTATTGTATGAAGTATACTGTAATCGAATATTTAGTCGAATTATTCGTTATTTTAGAGTTTTGCAATAGATATAAAGCTATAAGTATAGTAGAAAAATAACGTCACGTAATATGGTACAAGAGAAGTAGACGATTCTTTGGGTGTGTATTGGCTGCTTACGGTTTAAATAAAAAAAACATAATCCAATTTATAAGGTCAATAAATATAATTTTGTTTGACAGTTGTACCTTGTAATTTATTAAGTGCAAAAAAAAAATAATTATGTGCTTATGTTTTTTCGAATTTTGTTTCACTTTTTAAACGCAACACGGGCGTTAGAGCTTCGTTGTTAACGTCCGTCGGTACATCGCGTGACAATTGCTAGCTTATTCAAATATCTATTCAGCAAATCGGATATTTTCACGCTTATCAAACGTGTACAGATCGAGATTTGTCAATGTATTGATATACATTGCACTATTTGGCAAACAGTTGCGCAAGCGAGCCAGTGTTGCTCAACTTATTGACTGGCTAACAACGTGCTTCGATTGAAAATTTCCCTCTTGACTCAGATAATGTTATCACGTGCGTAACACATAGCTCACTCTATTTCTTTTCACGTTCGATTTTCAAAGTTTGAAGCAAGAAGTATTTTTGATAAGTTTTTGCACTAACGTATGCAATTTTTACATTAATAAAGCAATAATAATTTTAATAAAGTAAACGCCTAACAGTCCTTTCTTATTCGGTCATTTTATGACATAAATAATTTTGAAAATCGACTCTTGGTGAAACGTCAAACTTGTGTAAAACATTGCATCTAGCTTACTAGTATCCTAACTGCGAACTTTTGGATGTTTGTTTGAAGGTATCTTCAGAACGCTTTCTTGGATCTGGATGAAATTAGACAAACATGTAGAACAAAACTTGGAAGAACAGATACTTATTATGTTTTTTTTTAACCCCGCGCGGACGATTCACTTGCGCTATCTAGTAGGTAATAGATTTCCTAGCATAGGTCTAATCTTTGTACCCAAAGTACTCCGGTACAATCTAGTCTAGTACTTAGTTACAACCTGATCTACCGTAAACAGATTATGATGTTAATTAATCGACTGCAAAAAGTATAAATGTGAACACAAAGCAATTTTATTTAAATGGTCTAGAGTCTGTAACAAGGCGACCTTGTGTTGAAATTAATTATACGTTCATGATCGCATTCTGACCTTTACTTCTATGGTAATAAGGGCCACTTGAGCTTACACTGGTTTCTTTGGAATGCAGTCCGTAAGTCGAATTTAACCACACCTGTAGTACGCATGAATATGACGAGTGGCCGCGGAAGTTCACACTGAGCTTTGTGCCACACATTCTTCTGACATCGAGCTTGTTTATATTATATACGTTGGGGAGCTAGTATATAATATGGTACATAATCATGCTAGGACCGCGACAAATGGTGGCTGGACGCTACCTACATATCTGGATTAAGCTATTGTTGTGTTATTTTTTTGTTTACGCTCAAGTAATAAATTCATTTGAGTTGTTATATAATGTTAATACGGTCTTGAAACAATAGGGACTTCAACAAGCTCTGATAAAAAGCTACTTAAGATAAAATCAAATATAACAAATGCTAACTTTATAATAATTATGCTTGTAAATTATATTCCAATATTACTTTACTTTTTAGGTTACAGGCTCAGCAGTACTAAAACAGTTGTAATACGAGACCGGATCAATTGTCATAATCAGAAAAAGTGTTTCCTATTAGATTATAAAATTCTTTGCAATTTCCTGCAGCCTTCCTGCGTGACTAACGCCCTCTAAGGCTGTAAACAAAAACGGGCGGACCTTTCCGCGTGCTCAAGGCCCATACATTCACCAACTGACGTCCGATTTACTTGTTTCTTTGTAGACTTTATCACAACAACCGACAGACACGCCATTCCACACTAAAATTATAGACCTTTATGTTTTAACACAATATTTCAATCATAACATTGTTATAAACAGTTTAACAAAATAAGACTAAGAAATATTGTTACCTTGGAAATCACGTAATGTTCCTTTCATGTTATATATATTCTATATAACTAAAACACCTTCTGTTTTAACTGAAGAGTTGAACTTTACAGTTACATCGAACGTGTATAGGCATAACTGAAAACTACAACGTTAAACTGACAGTTAAAACTGTCCAGTTAAAATTAAAGGTGTTTTGCCGGCGTAGTTAAACGATCTGTACGTTAAAGTACGTTTTTCTTGATATTTTCTAGTTGTATCCCGATCAGTGTTGTGTTAAATACTTTATTATTTCTATTGACGAATATTAAAGGACTGTGTTAGTAACTTCATTGTATCATATCAATTTCGATAGTCATGATTGTAGGTTGTGCAAAATCTGAAGCCTCGTTTGACACAGAGTGATCATTAAACTAACATTACATGCGCTCACACACACACTCCGCCGCCGTCATCCATCATCCTTACTTACTATAAACTATACAAAATGGCTGTCATTTCCAATTCTGACAGTACTTTAGCGCGGTGAAGTACGTCAAACATGGACTATTAAATAATACACAGCTATTGTTTATCCAAGCTTAATTTACCTTTGTAAATAAATAATATGGAACAATTCACTAACAAAATAACATTTCCGAGGCATGTTGCATCAAATCTAAGCGTCGCTTTTAATTGCAGACTGTAGTATTGTGCGCGGCGTGGCTGGCGTGTGTGCACGGCCAGCACGGCCAGCACGGCCAGCAAAGCCAGTACGCACAGCAAGGCCCCACCACCACGCCCGTGCCCATCCTCAAGCAGATCAACAGACAGAACGACGACGGCTCCTACAGCTATGGTTACGAAGCAGCAGATGGCTCGTTCAAAATTGAAACCAAGTATCCGAGCGGCGACGTCGCTGGGAAGTATGGTTATGTGGACGAAAGCGGAAAGCTAAGGGAGATCTCGTACGGCGCTAGCAGCAAACGCGGCTTCGAACCTCAAGGTAAATATAAATATAAAAAAAAGAAAACACTATAAAAATTCCTGCTTCGATTTCCAAAGAGCTCATTCAGAATTAGCAGCGCCGGAAGGTGTGGTAATGCGGCCCAGTTGTGTACGTGTCGGCCGGTAATGTTTGTTACCGGTTACCTCACCGGCCTACATGCGCCGGCGGTCACTGTCACACTCTGCCGGTACTTCTCGCCGGTACTGTGTGCGCTGAAAGATAGCTCTTGTAACAGCATAACTACATACTGTATTTAGTTCAAGCAAATGTGTTCGCTCCTGTGTCCAGACATTTATGATAGTTTCAAGAACTTTGAATGAGAGTTGTCAAATGTCGCAAACTTGCGAAATGAAGCATATTTATATAAAATCTCTAACTAATTGAATGCGAGCCATTAAACAGTTACAAATTTAAATAGTTTTAATTGGTACAATAAATAACGCTAATTATATTTCTTATCTTACCTAGTTATGAATAAATTAAAACGCATTCGTAATTCCAGGTCAAGGCATCATGGTGCCCCCGCCAACACTGAACGACCCGTCCAACGCACTGACAGACGGACAGGAGGACGACGGCCAGTACCGCGAGGACCCCAAGATCTACGAGGACCCCAAGTACAACGGCAGGGCTCAATCTAGACCGGCCTCTAACTTCAGACAGTTCCACCAACCAGCGCGACCTGAACCCCAGTACCAACCCGAACCACAATACCAAGCGCAAACCCGGTACCAACCACAACCGCAACCGCAACCGCAACCACAATATCAGCAGCAATACCGTCAGCCAGAACCAACGTACCAACCGGAACCCACACAACAGCCGCAACCGTTCCGTTCCTCCCTCTTCACTCAGCAGTCGAACCTCTTCAATCAGTCTCCCCAGCAATTCCCTCAAGAACGTCCACAGAGCCAAGTCTACCACCAGCAGCCCCAGTTCTCCTATCAGGCGTTCACGCCCCAGCCCTACAGCCAGAGTTCCAACCAGGCCGCGAACTATCAACAAAGCTACCAACCGCAGAGTTACCAGGGTCAAAACTACAATCCCTTCTCTGGGCACCCCGCGCAGAACTTCAACCCTAACACCGGATCTTATTCCATTAATTTCACTGGAAAGTAATTTAATTATACCTCAATATACTAATTTGTAACAAATCCAAAGCGACAGGGAGACGAAGGTTTTTATATTTTTATATCTAGGACTAGTCAATATAAACGAAGCGGGAATTTTTTTAATTGAAATTTGAAAATTGTAGGTTTACTTAAATTATTTATGATCTAGGTTAAAATCCCTGCAATTCCTCAGTTGTAAAAAAATAGTTATCCGTGCTTTGCGGAGTAGTGCGGCCTTTCGGTCTTTATGTACCATTTTACTGTGGTATTTATTATCTATCCATGTATTTAATATAATATGCAATAATAATTAAACATATATAAAAGAGTTCAATATTTAGATACACATTTTGAGTAATATTTAAATTTATCATTAAACATATTTTATGTTGATTATAATATGTGTATAGGCAATCAGTCGAATTCAACAGAAACGAGAAATTGTAACAAATTAATTCAAATTACCTTTCTAACACTGTTATCACACATATATTTACGATATTCATGTTTGTATTAATATTTTGAACAATAAAACTCAACAAAATAAATCCATAGCCAGTAAACTATCAGCAAAAAGTTAATAAATATAAATTCTCATTTCCAATGAATTTGTACATTGCATATACGTAAGTAATTCAAATTGTATTTATTTATTTACCTTACTATCTATTTAACAAATTTCTTACACGATTTTAACCTTATATAGTATATGAATATTTGGTGCAATTGTGTCGTTATCGGGAAGCATCATTTAACTCTAGTAATGGGATCGATTGCTGCGCTGCGCATGCGCGGCATCCAAGACGGCCGTCGCGTAGGTGACACGAAGAGCGTGAACGAACTGCGAATTATGTTTAATAAAATCTTATATAAACGAGCCGTGTGTTTTCTTTTCCGTGTGTGAAAGCTATTTATAATTTAATAATAACCTATTTATATCGTGCACTCGTACTACAATTTGTTCAATGTTATTCAATGCTTCGTCAGTACTATTGCATTGCAATTCGAGCAGGAGTTACAAATAACAAACAATATTTCGAGTTATTATCGACAAGGAGAATTTTAAATAAGTGTGTGGAGAGGTACGTAGTTACGCCTGTATAAAGATGGATTGCAGGAAGGGTAACATGACCAAGAAAGGAGTGACAACAAATGATGTACGATAGATCGATGTGGAGGAAGTAAACCCGGTTCCTTCTCTGGACAGGCTAGAGGGAAGCGAGACATTACGAATTAGTTTTCATATTTAAAATGCCTAATGTTATAAAACAAATAAAAATATAAATTAACTTAATAAAATCGTTATGTTACTAACGTTACACATTTATTACTTTAGCTTTGAAATAAACGACATTTAATGAAGGTCTTTAAACGAGTGTTAAAAATACGAAATGCTAGTAATTAATTGCTTAAAAATTGACAAGAGAGGTTAGTGATTAGCATATCTGTTAATGTTGTAAATTGCTAAGTCGTATAGTAGGGGCTACTAACGTTTTCTAATTTGACTATGAAATGATTTTCATAGATTACTTTATATATATTGTAGTCAAATACACTAAGGTGGAAATCGGTTTAAGACACATTATAATGGAATAATTAGACTTGTAAAACTAAGTACACGGATGTTTCATTCTAGGGACTTTACGGCGGCCAGAACAGGTGCCATGTCTTTGTGTTTAGCGCCACCTGGTATCTCTTAGTATTACTTAATCATTAAGCTATTGAGGCTTCTTTTATTCTGTTGTTCACTCGGTTCATGTGTTTTTAATCGATATTTTTTATCGATAAAACATTTCGGCAATATAACAAACAAACGCCTACGTAATAACCCGCCTTTATTTGTTTTAACTTTCAAAAGACTGTATACGTCAAGACTTATTCTTATTTTTTAATATTATTATTAATTAAATGTTAATTGTTATTTCTTTAAAAGATGTAATGAATTTATTTTATTTAAAATGTAGACGAAAATAGATAACGAATGCGATTAATATAATTTAATATGATGTATAAATAAAAATGAATGACAAAAAATAAATTAAGAACAAAGACTTTAGGGCAGTTCATTCAAATAAATGCATAAACTTACAAGAAGGGAATGCAACGTTTAGGATATTCACGATGCAATAGAGACCAACATTTCGTGTCATTTGAGTACAAGATCTATTTTGTGTAAAATTTAACAAAGCTAGGTAACGAGAGACGTTTAGTAAGTTGATGTTTTATATGAAACATTTTAATGATGTATTTAATAACATTTGTCAAATACCGAACATGTCAGGTTGTAAATAAAGTAATTACGTAAAAATGTTAATAGTAAATATAATGAATCCAGTACATAATATAAGAGAACCTTCGTCGAACACTCAGCGGGAGGTGCCAAGTTTCCTATTTCGAAAGCCGCCACTCGGAACTGCGCAGGCGTGACGTACATGTCCCAAGGTCCCGGACTATGTCACTGCCCTTATAAATAAGCAAAATTGTTTATGTATCAATAATGTCAAGACGCTTTACATGAAATATAGCATTAAGCTATCACCTGCGCGTCATTCTCTACGGTAGCTTTTCTGTTACGTTAACAATTGTCATTTTAACTTGTGTATTTTTTGGCCAAGTGGATAAATCTTATTTGCATACATTATCTTATCATTCTACAAACATCTATAAATATCCACAAGTGATAATTTTTATAAATAAAATTCAAATAAAAATATAGGTTGTTAAATTGACTCGTACAAGCTAAGTGTAATTGAATACATCAACTGGTTCTATGGCTGCTTGAGGTCGAAATGTCGTAAGCGCCGCAGACCTCCGGTTTCGTCTCGCAACATGTCGCGTGAGCCTGGACTACATAGAGCAATGAAAGCATAGAGCAAAGTATTAAAATTAATTTTATAAAAACAACACATAAATGTGGCAGTTACCATTAGCATTACAGATTTAAGTTAACAGTTGTCAGCTGTCATAACATCCTTAAAATTATTTTGTACTTTTAAATTGCTTAGCATAGTAACAATGGATTCGATAGTAAAACTAACATTGCCTAAATGAAGCATGACAAATTCCATACATGGCGGCCATATTGACATTTGAATTTTAATTATTTATTGAAAACTGTAAAATAAAGTGAAGTGTTAATGCCTATGGATGACAAACAAATTAGAATACAAAAATAGTAAAATAGTATTTTTAATTATTTAAACGTTCATTCTGTTTTAAAGTAATCTTAGTTTCACATTGACCACGAAATAATGTGTTACAGCAGTTAAATGTCATTTCCTTGTCGGAGTGGACCGGTCTCTGCGCGCGGTGGCGCTGGTGGCATGAGCGAGTGTGCCATAACATGAGCTCATTGTGACAGAGAACAATAACACCTCATTTTAAATACAGCATTTTGATTCAATAAACAATCGTAATAATCGTTTTAAGTTTTAGTCTAACAATGAATTTTTACCACACTCAATGTTGATAATTACTTACTAAGAGATCTTTGAGCGCCTATCTTAGAACTAAGCGAAGAATGACAATCTACACTAAACGACTGTTAACTAAATGCGGGGTCACGTACTTAACGAAAGAAAGGACGATCGCGGACTTCCGAAAACTGTTAAGACGGCTTTAGACGAAAGACAGAACGACATTAGACAGGAGTTTAGGATGTATATCTAAATAATTTAGTTCTTAACAATATTTATATTTTTCAATATCTCACATATTGAAACTTTACATCTTATGCAATAATATATGCAATTAATCCAATATTAAAATAAATTTTAATTAAGTATCTCAATGAGTTTGGTTAAATTAATCTGTTTTTTAAAGTTTGGCTTTAAATAAATTATAATTTAATAGTCTTGTGTAACCTATTGTAGTTCATATGAAAGTGCCAAGGTCGGGTCTCCGTTTCCGTGACAGTTTATAATTAGGTTTCTTTATTTATTTTTATTTACTTGCCTGCATTTAATACGCTGCATTCAAATTCGTCTGGCGGCGGGCGTTCGATAATCTACTGAGGGTCAAACACTCACTTCTCGATTGAACAAATATTGATATAATACTAAACACATTACTTCTATGAAGCCCGCTACACACCTGTGTTAACTGCATAGTCAAGCTGTACGTTTAAAATTGAGCGTGTGGACGCTATACTCTTATGTTCAACAGACAGTTAACAAGTTGCATACGCACGTAAATTCTAACTGTTCGGTTACAATTGAAGGTCTGATGGGCGTAATCCATGAAAGACAATACACTGCCGAGAAATCTAAAAATATTTTAAGGAAAATAGTCTTTGAGTAGAACATGTCGTTGGCGAAATGTTCTTCGCAATTCGATAGTTTGGAGCATTTAGTAACTTTAAATTAAAGAAATAATTACATTTGTTCCAAAGCATATATAATGAATAAATGTAACTTGACATTATAGAAAAAATACCTCAGTAAACGTTTGTATCCGTGGCTGTCTACGGGGGCGTAGGTAAGATCTGGTCCACCTCGCAGCGGCGGGTCGCATTCTTACCACAGAGGTCGTCGTCGGCTGGCAACAATACATTTGCCTGTTCATACATCACATTACTTTGAATTCTATATTTGTGAAAACTACGTATAGTGCGTCAAACTTATCTGGCTCACTACGACCAGTGATAATTTACAATTACATTTGTGAATATTATAAACTAGGCTAAGCACTTTAACTTGAAGTGAATTAAAAAAAAAACTCTAAAATACTTAAGTGTTTATTGTGGAATTTTCTCACCATTGTCTTACTGTTAAGTAGGCTTGTTATATCTACTTATTATGAGCAAATAGCCTGTTTATAGATGCCCATGAATGCCATCTATGCCAAAAAGATGATAGATTGTTGTGCAAAATGAATTGTAGAACAAAGACATTACAAATGCATTAGACCTGTGTTAGAGCGAGCTGCGAACACACGTCGTCACAATGTCGGTATCTGACATCGACTCATTAGCTGTTGTTAACTTTAAACTTATTAAAACAATAAAATCCTTAAGTACACAACACACTACAAAGACTCTTAGAATTTAAGTGGTAACGAGTAGTTCCAGTAAGTATTCAATTGGTAACTAAGGACAGAGAGATAAGGCCATAGTGAGGATTTATTTAATTAAAGACTACGAATCAGTTTTTCAGCCGCCAGTTTCAGCCTCGTTTTCATAAAAGTATAGTTAAATATGACTAACGCAGATAAACAGCCTAAAGATGGAGTGTCTCATACAAGTGTGACGTCTAATAGAGAGTCGTTTTTCGAAAAGCCTTTTCGCATTGTAAATGACAGTTATTTCAAGATTTCAAATTAACTACCGACCATTACGAGGACATTTGGCATATTAAAAAAAATATTAATAGCTTGACAATCTAGGTCGCCTTGTTTCCTAGGCGATATGGTTAGAACAAAAAATATACCTAGCAGCTGAGACATAATCCGCATTGTGTATTCATTTCAGACGCCGTTTGCTCGACTTCATACATTAAACATCCAGCTGCACACAATGTTGTACTTTCTATCTTAAACAGTACCTAATAGTGTTAACTGTAATCAGCTTTCAACTCATTTACACCTGTAGGCAGCTGATATGATGTACTCGTCGAAGGACTCGACGCTCAACTTAATTAATAACAAATGGAAAATAATTTACATTTGATTAGTAGTAGTATAAGAAAAAAAAGTCCTTAAGCTAAAGTCCACAACCTAAAGCTTAAGTCTACATCCTTAAAGTATCTTCTCTAATATTTAGCGTAACAAAAAGCGACGACCAGTGTTCCAGAATTACATAGCCAACGCCAGAACAAACACTTAAAGTTGACGCCATATTGGTCCGTTTATTATTCAATTTTTATTATTAAGTATCGATGTACGGAAAATGAGATCAGTTGCCGATTTATTTCAAAAGATATCGGTGAGGTCCCGCGGTCGAACTGTCGCCGACAACAATCTGCAATTACATCATTCTTAAATAGTATAATAAAACTTTTAATACGCAACGATCTGCAATAAGCACAAAGACTAGTGAAAGCTAAGTGGCTAAGTCACCTTCCAATGCGACAGTCACAGGTTGCAACCGTGGCTGACATGGAGACGATTTTTCACGATTTTAGTTTCAAGTACAGTATGCCTCAAAATGTCTCAAATACTGCATTAGGTTAAGTCTTATTCTTATTATTATTTCGTATAGCTAATGATTGAATAAAAGTGAACTTTGTGTATACGAAATAAAAACAAACTGTTATAAACAAAATAAGCCTGACTAGCCGCTTCTTCTTTATTCTAAATTTTTACTGGTTTGAAACGAAAATAATTTTCAACTAGTATTTCAGTCCTAATAATCCTAAGGGAAGGCTCCGAGCCCTCAGTTAGCAGTACACCTGACGATGATGCTGATTTCTAGAAGACATTAAATACAATGTATGTTAACTAAATCTTACTTTGTATTAATACTTGATAGTTACTGCTGTTGTTTAAGGATAAACGATCGTCAACCCCTTTGCCGAAAATATATGATAAAGCTGTTCAGTGAAAGGTTCGCCGGCGGTATAAAAGCGGGGCGGCCGCGCGCCGCGCCTCTGATTTGACGATATGACGCCGCTCGCTACTTTGGTACGTGCTAATATTATTAAAACACATAAAGCTGTCCAATTCTTTTTTAGCAAAAAAATAGAGTAATCATGTTTTATTTTAAGTTTGTCAAATTTAACTTTATCGTACTGTCCTTATTTCTAATAGTAATGATATTCTTCCGTTTTATTTAATAGTCTTACTTTACTTAGCAGTTTTTTTGCTCGTAAAGATTTAAGTCAACCAATAATTTATTTATTTAATAATTGATACAAAATGAAATAAAAGATTATTACTCTAATGTCAAGTTAATTTATGACCCCAGTTTACACTTCTTTATTCAAATTGCTTTACTTTTAAATATTTCGTAAACGTGTGCTTGTGCCAGTTTTTGTAGCATTATTACAACGACCTTTTATAGCAAAGTCAAGTGAATTTTCCGCAATAGTTGTACTTTCTAATAGTTAATGTGTGCGTGTGATAATGGTCTAATAAGTGACGTCACTGGCCGCCGTGGTGTGTGTTAATTAAAGTGTTGTGCTTAATGACATGCGGCGCTTGTAACATAGTGCTAGAACTGATCACACTTGCTAGATTTACTTTTATGTACTGTGATATGTCTACGTTCGGAAAGATTCAGCACAGTCGGATGTTTTAATTAGTTAATTAGTTAAACAATTAAATTTTATAACACAGAAGTTTTACCCAAAAACTTGCATGACAAGACTTACAAGGCACGTATTGGTGAGTCCGGTTTTGTCATCGAAAGTGACAGGGGTAAGATTCTATAATTGTGACATTGACTGCTGTATTCACAGTCGTTACTCACCATCAACAGCTCATTATACGTCCCCACCGAGGGGCTCAGAGCCTACCCTATTTTTTAGGGGTGACTATGCCATTCAACTACTATCGTTTCTATTTAATGTAGATTTCAAGCATAAGATATCAACGGAAAAATATTTCTCTAATTATCAATTAACTTCTGTTGTCATGTGGAATTAAATTATCATAATTTCACATCGCAGTCGAACTGACCATTTTTATGTATATTTTGTACTATAGCAGAGTGATTGATTTGCACATTGTAACAGTTGAATACATACTAGGGCCTTGAGGGCTCAGCGGCGAGTGGTTGAGGTGTCGTGTGTCGGTCAGTGGGTTGCAATCGCTACACGTATCAATGCCTTTGTGAAATTTGTATGTTGCACACTTTATTATTGCATCCATCAAACGCCAAACGGAAAACAATAATAACAGGCTGTATTTACAATATTTATATACGTAAAACTTACAAAAACTTGTCTCCATTATTTTCTTAAATTTGACATTGAAACACTGATTTTATTGAAGAATTCTCCGTCAAAACAATATTTCGTAACTCATGTGTCGCGTGTCGCGTATCTCAACGAATTAAAAGCCGAGATAACAAAAATGAACTTAAAATCTGATTTGATCTAAATACCACGCGCGTTGAAGTCTTTTATAAGACACGACTTTGAACAACGTCGGATTAAAATTTCAGCATCGCGCGTCAGCAACATTTCAATTCCACCGGCAATTATAATCAAAGAATTTATCGTTTTACAATAGCTTTATGCAATTTTACCCACATTCACTTTGACTACATCTTTCACGTTCATCCGTTCGTGTAATTTCCTGAAATTTAGTTGCAATGTTTTCGCTTCAATCACGTATTACAACAACTTAATTGAAATACGAGTAACAAAGTAGGCTTAATCACAAAGTTAGATATTGTAGCGAATGTTGTTTTAAGCATTATCGATAGCTAGGTGTCCATGCATTATACATTTTATGATAACAAAGCAAGCGCGGTGCGAGCACGCGAAGGGCGGACATAGTAATAACACCTCGCAGCTCATATTGTACCACAGGCAAGCCGCAACCAGTGGTCACTCTAGTAACAATATTGGTAACATATTTAGATTTATTTAATTGGAATTAAACGGTACCTTAGTACAGATATCTGTGATTTAAATCTACTCGCAGAGTCGTAGCTATCATTGCTGCGACTCCCATATTATGTAGTCTGTTCAATATATTTTGGTCAACGTTGTCATATATAAGAAACTCTTTTACGATTCCCGAAGGATCAATGCGATGTAACCCCAAGTATGTGACAACGTAATATTTTGTACGCAACTTGTTGTTGAGTAAATTATAGGAAAATACAATGTTACGGATAATTGAGTGACTTTTATTATAAGCGGAAAGACACGGAGACCTTCAAGGCTTGCATCCATTAAAAGTATCGTGTCGCCGACAAGTTGCTCCTTTTTGTTTTATTTACAACACAGAGGCCACAAGTTGACGCTAAGTGAAACACTCGCATGTCCGCGTGTCGATGTTATCGGAGATTATTACATAAAGGATACTACAAAATATATTTTTTAAAGCAAAATTTTGGTTGATGAATAAATTAGAAATTTACTCGATGATGCACGCAACATGTACGCTCAAATATGCTGCAATGAATAATTACTCTAGTTCACATATTTAACATATTGAAATTTGTACGAAATTTCCCAAT
This sequence comes from Papilio gigon, assembly GCA_027563995.1. Taxonomy (NCBI): domain Eukaryota; kingdom Metazoa; phylum Arthropoda; class Insecta; order Lepidoptera; family Papilionidae; genus Papilio; species Papilio gigon. The sequence goes on from JAODUI010000030.1 coordinate 7,733,474, forward strand.
TTATCATTTTGTTCATAATCCACGCTTACAATATTAGTATATATTAGTATTTTTGAATCACCGTAACGTCAAAAATGTAATATGAAATCAGGACTCTCCTGCGAGTGTCAGGTGTCGTGTCCGCTCTAGTGTTAGTGAACGGCGTGCAACCGGACCGTGGCCTCTAAATATTTCTACTTTCCGATTCGACGCCCTTTTATATGAATTATAGACTTACAAACACTCGAGGATCAGATCTGGTCCCACTATAAATAGTAATGAGCGAATTGAATACATGTACATTCGAGGTTTCGTATTTTTTATGCGTGTTATGTTGACGGAAGTATCACAGCGTAGCGCTACGTGGCATGTAGAGATGATACTGCTACGGCGTAGCGAATGACGTAACACTTAGAAACGATGTTATGGATGCTACATTTTACTTTATATTAAAATATACCGAATCGTTGAACTGTTCTATATAAGGGTATTAGTAAGTACGATTTTTTTAATTATGTGTGTATTTTCATTCTTTATTTCTAAATATAACGCATTCCTCAAATAATTAAGCTTTTGCAAGAATTTAAATAATTCTTTTTGGAACTTCAACAAAACGTGTCACCCAGTTTCGCCTTCTTGGCATGTATTTTGTGTTAAAAATAGATTTTTGTTGATTTTTATTTCGCAAGCTCGATACACTATTTAATAACTGTCCCACGGTCAGACGTACGTGAATACAGCAAAAAACATTAAAATAAACAGTTAAGGCGTTTAATACATAAAATGTGGAGGCCGTTTTATTTTTAAGTTAGATAATTATTGACCTTGGCTGACTTTCAAATCAGTGGCAGGTCCTGTGCAATACATTTTATCTGGTAACATTGTCGCTTAAATAAGTTACACGTTTTTAAGTTGACTCTTAAGTAAAATAAAAAACTATGCAATTCATACTGACCTACTTATATTTCATAGTATTAATCTCGCTACATACAATCTGTTTCAACTGAACAAAAGAACTGTACAAGTTCTCAGTTTTGTCTACACAAGTTTTAACTGTACAGTTGTAATGTTCAGTTAAAACTGAATGTATATAGAAGGCTTCAGATATCGTTGACCGCGTCTATTTTGTATGATTTATTTATTGCGTGATAAATGACCGCGCGTGTCCGACCGCCGCCCGCCGCAGCGCCGACAACATTGAATTAAATTTGACACGTAAAGTCATCATTGCGTGAAGTGTGACTAGAGCGAGGTGTACACTGCAAGCGATAGTCGTTCCTGGCATATTCAACCTCGTGTTCCATCAAACAAATGAGCAACGATTTAGTATGATCTGTGAGTTCATGACGCGTGTATCTTGTTGTTTTGCTGTTTATTCCGTGTCGGTTACTATAGATTCCTTCTTTATTACAGGAAAACTTTACTTGAATAGTAAAAAAACATCTGCTTCTTAAAACAATATTGTTAATTTGTTCGTATCGAATAATAATTTAAATTAAAACGTAAACTCATAATTATTATTAATTTACACAAGTCTGCCGTCGTTTATGTCTTGAGGTTATTTTAGCTAACATTACAATAGTTGCGGGCACGCAGGCGCGAGGTCGCCGGCCGCACTCCGCGTCCACTTTGACCAATTTGATAATTGGACTAGATACTTTACTATAAAAAATGTTTCGTTCGCGTTTTCACAACAACATTGTACAACGTAATTCAATCCAGCTAGTACTACGTTATTGTTGCTATGCTTTGAACAATGTTAGTGGAAGTTTTGCATAACCTTGACTTTACAACGAAAGTATGGGTTTCTTTGAATACCCCCGAAACTTAAAAAAATGAAAACGAATCATCATGTAATATATAATATTTGCTAATTTTAATCACTTACATGTTTATTATATCTAAGATTATTATTTGTCGCAGAACTCAACTCTCTGTGCAATACATAGCCTATTGGCGCTATAACCTATAACGTAAAGAAACTTTTATGACTCATAATTTTAGCGAATCACTTAAATCCGC
>JAODUI010000030.1:7744769-7766971 GCA_027563995.1 Papilio gigon
GCTTCCCTTTACCTCCCCCCCCCCCCCCGCTCCACCCTCGCAGCCTGCCGCCCCGGGCAATGGCCGGCTTGCCCCCAACATTGACATGCCACTGATCGCTCTTGCTAAACATTCCAATATCCAAATCATGCCTTGTTGACCGCAGCGTTACAGAAATAGTTACAAAGTTAGTTGTGTATCAGTGGATATAATGCTTTTATGTTACATGAATAGTTGAACTTCAATTACATTTATCTTAAGCCCTAACCGTCGTCTCATGAAGTACTTACAGTTATAAATTATTATGAATTAACTTTGTACTTCAACCGTTAATTATGTTAAAACATTTTGTATTCTTTATACCTGCTTTGTGGCCTAGCTTGTAGCGCACGTCGAAATAAAGTTCTAGCTGCGTTTTAATTTTTTTCGCTCGACACAAATGTTGGTGGTTGCTTCTATTTTAATTACTTAAAGTAAATCGTAGTTAAGGTAAAAATAAATCAAAAACACTATAAATAATAATATAAAAAATATAATTTATTATTAAAAACAAGAATTATTACAAATTACTATTGCAATTTTTACAGAACGTCCCGCGGAACGGCGTACAGAATGTTTCGTTCGTTACATTACAAACTTACAGCTAAACTCTAGTCGTCGCATTATTAAGTGAGGCACCGAGTGACACGACTACCGGACGCCTCTTCTACCTGCATCTGCCCTACGGAGTGGTGTCAGTGCGCTCCTTACAATATCGATATGTGATAGTGATATACCGGCGATACCCGACTATCCATGCGCCCTCTAGCTCTAACTACCTACACTAAACGGTACTCAATTAATAATGACCGACTACACTACGATAAGGTACAGAAGACACGGAGTATGTACAAATGCGGCCGCCACTGTCCGACAACTAAACACTTGCACCCACACGACAGCCGAGCGACCGATGACATCTGACTTGTGATTCGTTATGGCCATTTCGGACTAAATCGGTCGCTAGCTGCAACAGTTCATACACTAGGCAACTAGAACTGGATGCCGTGACCCCGCAGGAAGGCGTCGATCTGCCCCGAGGACGGCGACTCGCCGCGGGGCGCCACGTAGTAGTACTGCGGCGCCGGCCGCGGGCCCGACTGGCTCTGGGCGGGCTGGCTCTGGGCCAGGCGCTGCGCCTGTGCGCGTGCCGCCGCCCGGTCCCTCTGCAGCTGGTTCTGCTGCAGCTGCTGCTGCTGCGCGAACAGTTGTTGTGAGCTTTGGAACTGAGTCTCAGATTGCTGTCTCTGGTACACCTCCTGGGGGTTCGCCACCTGGTGCCTGTACAGAGGCGCGCTGGACGTCGGCGGCCCGGCGGGTATTTGCGGGGACGGAATGAACGGTCTCTGCGACTGAGGCTGCTGTTGGGCCACGTAGGGCTGCAGTCTTTGATTCAAGTTCAATTCACCCTTCGTTTGAGGAAGTGTTTGGAAAAGTTGAGTATTATACTGTCCGCTGGATGGATCGTATACTAATTCGGTCGAGTATAGAGGGTTACTGCTGGGCACTGGGGCGGCAAGGGTAGTTTTCTGTTGCGGGTTCAAAGACGAAGGTGTCGTCGATTGGTATTGGTTTTCTCGGTGGAATTTTGCGAATTCTGCAGCGAAATCTATTTGACCAGGTCGTCCCGTCGTCACTGCTACTGGAGAAGGAGAAGGGGAGTAGCTTGGTTCCGGGCTGTACTGAATCTGAGGCTGAGGCTGAGGTTGAGGCTTAGGGGTAACTTGCACCAGTTGTGGTCTAAAGGTAGTCGCCGGTGGAAGAGCTCTAGGCGTAGACACTGGAACAGGACGAGGTGTAATGGCAATCTGTTGTGGTTGTTGGTAGATTGGCCTTCTCACAGGAGCCGGACGCTGCACGACTCGGGGTCTAATCTGCTGGAGAGGTTCTTCTTCGGGTTCTTCTTCGTCGGCGTCCCTGAAGTCATTCTGGAAGTAGGTAGTCGGTGGTCTCGCTGTAGTGGGCCTGACGGGCGGCCTTGTTGGGTAGTTGGGGATGCCGTCGTCCCTCTCAGCGGACTCGGGCGCGGCGGCTTCTGGTTCGTCCTCTTCGTTGGGCTTGTTAGGGTCGCAGGGGTTGCCGGAGACGTAGGTGAACTCTCTCTTGTTGCCGTCGGGGTCGATGTACCCGTATTTGCCTCGCACGACGCAGTCGGTGCCTCTCGTCTCCTCTTTGAAGGAACCGTCGGCCGCTTCATATCCAAACGTAAAGCTGCCGTCGTCATTCACCTGGAATTTTAAAAAGTGTTTTTGAATAAAACATCACAAACACGTTAACAAACATATTGATGAGATATCGTAGATTAAAAAGACGACTTTTAATAGGTAGTCATTAAGATAATTAACCTAAATGTAACGTAAAATATTAAAAATTATTAAAATGCAAACCTGCAAAGTTTAATTGAGTCCAAACGAGGTAAAGTGATATGAAGCAATAACTAATACTGACTTTGTTGTAGTTGCGGATGGTCTGCACGGGCGGCTGCTTGGGCCCGTCGGGCTGCAGCTGCTGTTGCGGGTGCTGCTTGTGGCGCGGCGGCGGGCGCTGAGGCGCGCGGGGCTCGTAATCCTCGTCGATGCGGTCCGCTGCGCGGTACAGGTCGTCGTACCTGTCCGCCTGCACGAGAACAACCTGCAAATTTACAATTAATACGATAATATACTTAAAATAACATTCTATGGCTTTTAATAAAGTAACATGTGCTCTCAATTTTAGAATTTTCTGCACCAAAAGATCCTGAAAATAATAAAGCACTGCCTATCAACAAAAATACTGCAGTGGCAATGAAAACTAATCAATATAAATTTAGGAGCTGACACAGATATACAAATCCGGTAAATTAACAGCATTATTATTTTAACTCACTCCTCCTCTCTGCGGTCCCTGAGGTTCATAATCGTAGGCTTCGTCCACGGGCTGTTGCAGCCGCGGCCGCGTGCGCGCCTCCAGTCCGCACGATAGGGCCGCCACCACAGCACATAGCACCTGTAAATTAAAACATAAAATTATTACAAGACCAAGACCTATTTAGAGAAAAATTTATTAGGCATATGTTCCTAGACGGACAGGTCTGGCTATCTGGGACCATAATAACCGCAACATTTTCGTAATACAAAAAGCTATGATTACATTCAAGCGAATATTTGTGTGATAAAAGTGACCGAAATATTCGCTTCTGATCTATTGTTCTATAAAGTAAATGTATGATAGAAAAGCTGTACGTAAATTAAATATTACAGCCAAGAAGTACGGCTATTGAGGTTAAATTAAAGCGAAAACAAGAAAAAACTCAACCATCAATTGAACAGCATCGTGATTCCGCGGAAGCATTTTATAATTGTACGTCTCAATAGGCACCGATGTACTTGACCTTTGACTACTCTTCAATTATAATTTGATTACGTGACCGAAGATAAATGTATAATTAAGGCTTCAACATATTACCACGGAGCCTGTTCGTAGTCGGTAAATATAGAGGTATGAGAAAATATTGCAATCATGAAAACTTTTAAACTATATAATAGCTTAATTTATTACATTTCATTACATAACAAAGACAAAAGTTAATGTCGAAACAATGAATTATAATTTCGTAACTCCACCATTGTTCGAAAGTCTTGTATACCACGGTGTACAAGACGTCCGCTCACGAGCACAGCTGCAGATATAGTTAAAAATAACATTATTACTAGAAAGGAGTAGCAGGTAATATGATTTAATTAAATCTAAAAGTCAAAATATCTATCGTAACATATTCAATAAAACTATTAAAACAATTTTTTGCTTGTCCATTACACATTGTAGTCAGTGAAATCAATGTCGACACATTCCGACCTAGACGTACGATGTAACGGCAGGGCGGGAAGGAAAAAGTAGAACTACGCGAATTTGGTGCGAGCGTTACGTAAGCCAAACGACATAGCTACTGTTATGGTGGCTACATTTGTGGGCTCACGATTATAGTACATTCGTAAGTACGTTAGGTTTAAAACAAGTCTATTTTGATGTATTAAATTAGTTTTTCGAAGACGGATGCTATTTTGGGAAGATTAGTTTTGTTGCTTTGATATTATCACGATGTTTCCATTACTACTCAACCTTACAGTTTCTGCCAAACCTCTCATTAATTTGAAAAATCAGAAAAGAAATAAGTATGTCCTTGGACAGGAAATGGTATTTTAAATTTATAATGACACAGGTAGGTTTTTTAGTCAGCAATGTTTCGTGTCATTAAAGACACGTTTATATTCCAAGTGTTATTAACATATAGAACACGATAAGAGAAAGTCCAGTGAGAAACTGTTGCGCTTTGCAAGTACGCATTTTTAGAATCGGCTCGAATAATTGTGAAAGTTGGATTGTATGTCGCATTGTGCTATTACCATGCATTGTTTCGCCAGCCCGCCGCGGACTTGTTAATTCTTTTATCTTTTTGAAACGCAACGAAATCACTGGAAATACTTTGCAATAACTTTTACGCGAGCTTTGTTTGATGTCGCAAAACGGTTGTTAAAATGACACGCTTAATTATAACTGTCGACTGACATTTCGCGTATTAGCACTTGTTGCGTCACCCGGCGAGACCATTGTCACTTTTTATAAGCGCTTCAAGTGATTTAATAGTGTAGAAATATAGTGACCGTCTCAAGTTTATTAATGAAATCTTTTTGATTTGATGAAAAAAAAGTTACACTTCGACGTCAAAGTGTAAAATTTAGAAAACGTTATATTTACTGCCATCGTCAAGATAGACGTAGTACTAAGGGCCAATTTTAATGTTTTAACTGTACTCTCGAAGTACTTCTAACAAGCACAGACTTGATAGTAGAGACTCACCTTGTGGGTGGACAGAGCTCTGACAGCTTGTACAAACTAACACCAACTACAGGTACAGGTGAAGCTCAGATTTTTTTAACGTAAAGTTGACGTATAAATAGACGTTAATAGAAATCCGATTGTTTTGTAATGTTCAGTGTAGCTAGTTTAGAAAATACATATTATTATGTATACTGAACTACCAGTTTTCTAGTAAATTAAAAAAAAATCCTTGATGTTAGATTGATTCTTGAATATTAATAAAAACATTATTAAGATTTGTGTCTAACGTCATTATCTAAAAGAAGAACTAAGAAAGAGGAATTTTAACGTATTTCGATAAAGTCCCTGTCGTTTCTGTCAACCTGCACATTGCCTAACTGAGGTCTGTCATTCGGTGAAATGGTATATTCGTGGAATAACTCGTGTGGTATCAAATAATGCGATTCGGATATCGGGTTGTGTCCGTCGCTGCGGCTTAGACTAATTCTCTACGGACTAATGTTGTAGTGTAACGAGAAGCTATTTCGAAACCGATTTAAGGACGAATTCCCTTTCTAAGCGGTCGACTTCTGAGCCACGTGGCCGATAAGCTAACGGCCGGTATAAGCCACGTGGATTAATTCCGATGTATTCGGTTTCATTTTAGTGTTGATCAGATCACTCGACAAGCATGATTAAAAACTCGTTTGTCTTCGACAGCATCTACATTAACTCTTCGTTTAACCTAGAAACTTTAAAGGAATTTTGCCTTTTATATACCTGTCTGTTGTAAAGCCTTGAACAAGCAAGTTTATATAGAACAAGTTTTTATAAAGTTAATGCAATTTTCATTTCATGTAAATAGACACAGACTGTTGTAGTCAAATGAATTTATATATTTTCAAGAAAAAAAAGACTATGAATTTCTTGCGTTTTTTTCGCATGATTGTCGATAGGTGTTGAAGTATCAGTGGGTAAAGTTAGCAAGTTAATGAGGCGGAATGATTAGCTGTTTTACATCACACACGCGTGTGCGTATTTGTTTGTCTAAGTAATAACTTATTTGTTTAGCCTTTGCCACTACTGTTTTAAATACAAAAATAAGTTTATTATTAACCTTAACATAAGTTTGGAAGTAACTGAAGTAAAACAACAACGAAGATCGGAACAGGTTTTAATCTTATTAAAATTAGGTATCTGCTATCAACGGTTGATTAGTGACAAGTAGCTGTTGCCGAAAAATAACCACTTTATTCTTCCAGACTACGTTCTATATATATGCGTAATTTAGACCCTTTCCTTTAAGCCGTTTTGGAAACACGTTATAACCAAAGTCTATTCATCCAGATTTATACAAAACGTGAACCGGTACGTGGTGATGATAATTAATTTAAAAAATGGCGTTTGTTAATGAATGCAATAATCTTCTTAATGAGGTTACGGCGTGTCAGGTTGTAAAAGATCAGTTGGACCATTAGATGTAATCGCGGCGCTTGGCCAACTGGCGGCGAGCTGGCTTACAGTCAAATATGCTCTGATAAGCCGCGGCCAAGGCTGCATTGTATGGAGTGTAACCAACCGAACTTATTGCACTCATAACTTACTAAATGAATTTAAAAAAATGTGGAAATAACGCGTTTAATATTAACGTGATACATTTATGTGAAAGCTGTAAATAAATATAAATAAGTCATTTCTACCATGAGCGTCAGTGACACAGTTATTAAGCACTTGACGGGACCAGACACACGACAACTCGAGGTTTGATTCCCGACGTGTTCAAATTGCAACATAAATGTCATGTTCAAATCCAAACATGAACAGTTGTCACCACTCACGACATCTGCTCACTTTTACATTTCCGCATCGAAGTCAGCAGTCACATGACGTATCATTTTTATATTTTCGCGAGCACTTTCCCGGCGTCAACTTCATAACCTACAATTATGTGCCATGTTGAAAGTCGACCGGCGCGTCAAATCGCAATTTGATTGAAGCTATTTATTTGTCGTTTGGGATTTGCTTTGTGTGCTGCGTTGTCTCTCAATGTGTGTCTGTGGCGGCTGCGCCGGTGACCGCCGAGATCATCTTAATGCGACCGCGGACCGCTTCGAGCAATCGGCACCGACAGCTTTGAGCGGTATGCATATTTAAATACTTTTTATCAATGGCATATTTTTAATAACTTGTAACTTTTTATCCAATATTGTGAACCCAAAAGTTTACATGAATATGTCTTAGCAGGTAAATCCAAAACAACTAAATAAATCTGTATTAAATAAGACAAAGGATTGATAACAGTTTCAAAAAGCGTATAGGTTATAAAAGTTCAAAAATGTAAGAAGATAAACAGAGACCGTGCTGCGTGTATCTGTGATAACGGAATAATCTCTGCCTATCTGATTTCGGGGCGTGAGTCACTTATTTAATCGTTCATTACATAACTAAGTTGCCACAAAACATCCGATTTAAAAGCACTTAAACAATCATGTGTAGCGTATTAATGCGGCACCACACGATCGAAAGCGTTTTGCAGACAATAAATCTAACAGAGCAAGTGTTTCGTGATCGGAATAAACATAATAGAGAACAATTTTCCCCTGTTTAGATAATAGCTCAGCTAAGGTGTGTGAATGGGTTTACATCACCCGACTGCATACTGTACACTACGCAGTAATCACACTGCAACTATTAAACTACTGTAGTTTAGTAATCGACTTCAATAAATTAATCTTTATTATCCGACTGATAGAACGTAATATTTTTCACAGGTATAGCATTTACATAAGTTTGTATAATAATAATTCCATTGTGGCCTATCGCATTAATGAAATGAATCGATTGTGATGACTGAATTGAGTGATCGAGTGAACTCTTACCCGAGTATCATTGGTCATAGTGTTGACTACTTCTTTTGAGTGAAGTAATCTTGAGACTCCACGGCATGTTACGTTAGAGTTAAACAAACAAGTTTGAAGTGAAGCAGCGTTGGTGGTGTTAGAAGTCAGTTGCGGTCATTTGCGACTCAGTGAAACCGAACGGCTTTCTAGCATCCGGCCGCGCATGCGTAGTAGCTGCGCCGACAGCGAAAGTGTCAATCGACATTAGAATACATATTTGTAATCGTTATGCGAGTGCCATGCGATAATACGCAACGGCATCCCTATTTAATTGCATCATGGCATTGATTTAATAATATCGATTAAGTTATATAACGAATGCGATTACGCGAGACGAGATCAAATTAAAAGAAAATTGTTGCTTGAAATTTGGTCGAACCGCAGTTCCGAAAGATTTTTTTTCATAAATCAATTTTTATTTATGCTTCGGAAATCGAAACTAGAGCCAGCAAATCTATATTTACATTTACACTCAATGTACTGTCCAACCATTGAAGGGATGTTGGCGAACATGTTGGATGGTGAGGCGCATCTTTTGTACAATATTGTATATCTGTACATCCAGTAGTCTACAACAGAGGATCTAGTATTGATTTCAAAGGTGGCAGTAATTATTTAACTGCGTGTTATTTTGCAACGTTGTAAAACATGTTGCGAGTCAATTGTTGGCCGGCGGATGTGCGACTTGTTAAAACCGACACCAGACTTTCAAACAAATTACTATTCTATCGTCAATCAAACTGTTTAATTTCATCATGTAGACTTTTTACCAACATTTTAAAACATCAACAATTTTAGTTTCCGTCATTTAATTAGTACAACTCAATCAATGATATATATCCACACAAGACAGCTCCAACGATCGACGTAGAGCACGCGAGTGCGCGCGCACGCGGGCCCGCTGCCTCCTTTGATTTATCTTTATTACTCACGAAACATGAACATGTAGAACACACTGCCACATTTCAATAAGTGGGCAGTCCCTTAGCGTAGGTTTTTAGTCTTCACTAAGGAATTAATTTCCTCTTCATCAACCTGCTCTTTACATCCATACATCTCTATTAACTGTCTTCTCTAGCATATTTATCCTCTTTCACTTTCAATCCACACGTTCTTCTGTCTTCCTCTAGATTTGTAACCATTGCAATAATTTTATATCATCATCATCAACAGCCCCTGTCTGCCCACTGTTGGATATATAATGAATGATTTTATATAGTAACCGTAAAAAGACAGCTGTAGAAAAATGAACACTGGACCGACCTTGATACGACTCTTGTCTGAATTTTATCTGCAATTAAAAAAAATGGGACCGGAACGAATTTATCGTGATCCATTCAATCTATTTAAGATTTACAATAAAATGATAACGTAATACGTCATGATTGACGTTTTTACCTTGATAGGTAGCTGAACATTTCTACTGCAGTGACTTGCGCGATATATACAAAGAGCAAACGATGAACACGAGACCTACATGCATGTGTAGAAGCGGAAAGCTCATAATAACTTGGTATGTCTGCGGCGGCAAATGTTGGATGGAAAATGGAGGTATTTTACTATATGTAATAGTAATTATGATCGCAGTGTTGTTATCAAGGAGAAAAGTGAAAGAACCTTCTAGCTACTACTTGTTGGGCAACGCGTCCTCGCATTGACCGTTACCTCTCGTTGTCAACACTCGTGGAGTGCGTACATCGGTTGCGACAGGCGGTATTCTCATTTTCGCAAGTGTTAATTTTATTTTGTTACAAGTTGCGACGCCGCGTGAGAGACGAGCGCGACGTATTCTCAAGCTATCGAAGCCGATGCGGCGTCGTTGCTACACTAACCGCCGACGCACACGACGCACGCGACACTTTTGATGTTATAATTTAAAAGGTTAACTCCAACTCTATTACAAGTCTTAATAGCTTACATAACTAACGACAACTCACGTTAAATATTATATTTACCATAGTCGGAAGTAAAGATTTTCCTACGTCTAAATCACAGGATTACTTAAGTAAAATTGATTCTTAGTAAATAAACAAGAACACATTTGAATGGAAACGTCTTATTTGCAAACATGATAAATTCAATGATACTTGTAATGCACCTAATTTAAAATGACAGTTTCTTACAGTCAGGAAACAAAAATTAGAATACCACAAAACTTTGTATCATAATTTATTCACGCTGACCATTATTTTTAATGGCAATACCGTTTCCTGGTACATCTAGCAACATTGAAGACTATCACAAGATATGACGTGTCTAAACCGAATCGACGTAGTTCGTCCGGTAATGGACACTTACGCCTCCACGTTTGCACTGTAATTCTGATATCGTGATCAAGGTAAATAACATTAACAGGCAGTGACCCGTAACAAAAGGCATTCGTATATCAGTGGAATGATTGCCTTAACGCTCTTGAACACATTAATCTAACTCTGTGAACTTTTCGACTCCCGCGCAGTTGCACAACCAATATAATTTGATACAACGCGAAGGCAAGATAAATACTTTTTTTATAAAGGAGCTACTGGCCACACTGGTACACAAGGTCTTCTGCCTTACGCAAATACTGGTAACATTATAAAATGGCATATTTATCTGATATACCACAGTCGTAGCAACTAAACATCGTTTACAGCAATTAAATCCCTCATCACATACACCGAAGCTGCGTTCTCCGTTGAAATAATGATATCGAACCGCAGTTGTTAAAAATGTCATGTTAGGGTAGCAAGGTATACATGGGTATATATATGTACATTCATATATTATTCAAGGGCTGTTGATGATGATGATGATGATATATTAAACCTTCGCACAAACCCTTGAATATATTACAGATATTATATCTTCATAATTAAGTTATCAGTCATACATCTTAAATGATTACGTACAATTAATTACTCATTAATTAAACTTAATTTCAAAACGTTACGAACATTAAAAAACTACGTCTCAGTCAAATATTTTGTATAGTAAATGATAACAATCGACACCAATCGAATCTTGATCAATTTAACGATATCTCGAGTTGGCCGACACCAAGTCGGTGGAACACGATGTCAGGTCGTGTCACCTCGGACGTGGAGCGCCACAGATCACTGCGCCGAGCGCCCCCGACCTTTGTGTCGTTCATTTGAAAGCACATTCGAAGTCAACGAACAAGATGTGTTACTAACAGCTCCTCGTTATAAATAACTCACAATGTTTGGGTACCAATACAATGTGTGTCAATTATTAATTTAAGTATTTATTTATTTTATAAGACACCATTTTTCTTCTAATTTGAAAGTTTTTATTTAATTTTTTTATAGGTTATAAATTGATTAGAGGATAAAACAAACAGTGATCGAAAGATATCAAAAGAGAAAGCTGTATCAATTCAAATGTGTGACCTTTCACTGACATTCGGCCTTGACAGTCGCCATTTTGTAATTAAAGACGGCCATTTTATATTTGAATGTCCGACACTGAAGACCTTGATTTATTGTTTTAGTATTTTTATATTATTGTTTATTGTATAACGATGTGATATAACGTTTGCTTCCTTGAGTTATAGGAAACTAACTCAAATGGCAAGGTTGGAATATACATAAATTTTGATAAAGCAACTAAATGATACATTTTGACCCTTAGCTGTACGAGTGCACTTTGCTTGAATAAGGTCGCCAGTACGAAATACAATAATGGGAAGGTCTTATCTCTTTATATTGCCGTTTGCATATTCGATTCTATCGTGGGAACATCTAGTGAAATAGGCGCTTGCTAATTCAATGTTTTAATTCCCAAGAAACGAATACATCTTTTTACATTTTATGTCAGTTTTCATTTCAAAAAATGAACGAAGGGATTGTCTTTCTTTTTACTTTAGCATTTTAACACTAAATATAAATAAGTTTTGATGATGGAAGAGTGTATTAACTTCATTACCGCGTAAGTCCAGAAGGATTGAGAATGCACGAGGTCAACAGCGGGTCATATTTAAAGATGAAACTTTACTTTGTCCACTAAATGAAACTGTCGAATAACATAACACTTGTTAAGTTTAATCCCAAATATTACGTCCTTGGAGTAATTAGATTCTATGACCTTTTGCGGTTTGTGGCGTCTCGCGGCGGCTTGCGGCGGCTTGTTGCGGCGCATACGTACGTTTAACGACACGGCCTGCGTGCGCCGGCGACTGGTTCTCACGGGGTCAAGATTATACAGTGAAAGTGACACGTGAGGCAGCCAGCTCGCTGCACCACAGGTGCACACAAGCACCGACTTTAAAACAAATTACTAGCACTGCAATCTAAAGAACGCTACGAGATGAGAGTTGAAATAAGTGCCTATGTGACTTTTCCATCTAAGGAAGACGAGGGGGAGCATTCCAGAGTATCTTGAATGTACTTGAACGTACTTAATATCAGGCGGACCCGCTGTCTAGTACTACAAATTAAAAAAAACATATTTCAATAACAATCAAAGTCTTCTATCATCGCATAAGCAAAAGAAATCTTAGCGTACTTTGCGGTCGTGAATATAACGTATTCAGAAATGTTATGTTCCACCATCAGTCAACCATTCACTTATTAACATGTCCCGATGTAATCTCGTTTACCTTTAACCTCATTAAAGTTAGTTTACAAGCAGATTCGGTACTTTTTAAAATAACTTAGTGCGAGTAAGATGACATTTATAAATATCAAAGTGTTACTTACTTAGTTCGCGTGTAATTTACGAGATTACTTGATTTACTTTAACTTTCATTTAAAATTTGTTTAATAATAACTGGAAAAATGAATTGGTTAAAGATACAGTCCCTGGTACATACGTGTCACCGGAGGATCACACAGAAGATAGTCGTGCAGCAGGTAATGCTGTTACGAACTCTACCATTGTAAAGTTGAGAGTAAAAATTTTTAACTTACGAGATATATTAAGCGCCAATAACCTAATGGTAGCGCCTATAGCCTAATGGTCGAAAGATCGAATCCCGCCATTCGACTATTATTGTAGACAACATTTTAGAATAAGCCTAGAACTTAGTTGGAAGAGATATTAATAAATGTACATAAAATTTCAAATATTAAAAAAGAAAACTGTTTAAGAAGTAATAAAACAAGAACTGATTAAAAAACTATCAAGAAACGCTGTTACGCGTAACACTCAATGTATTATATATGTATATTCAGTTGAGAAATATTAGATAATTGCTATGTGAGGTTATATCAGCCGATAGCCTACTTAGTCAGTGAACTATTTCCGAGCACCACTTGGCCACAAGTTATCGACATCAAATAACTTGCATGCAACTCGAGCCTGCTTGGAATGCTTAAGTAACAATAATAAACCTGCTTTAAGTGAATCGCAATTAGGCAATGTACCTGTTCGTTACCTTGCATCAAATTATGTTGCTAAGTGCTACGCTTATGTACTTTATACGTTATCAAAGTTTGATTGCTAACTTACCTGGCACTCTGTATAGCGCCAACTGTTCAGGGTAGAGGAACCGATTTAAGAATGTGGATTCGAATACAAGAATGTCCTAGCATAGTAATTTATCTTCTTACATTCTGAAAAGGGGATGAAAATTTGTTTAAAACTTTTCTACTCCACCCAAAAGTCTCATAACCTTCTTACAAATAATCTCTTTCACACAATCTGTCCTTCTTTAGTCTTCTTCTACCTTCATAGCCATCCACATTCAATCTCATCATCTTCTTGTTAACATGCTCGTCATCTCTTTGCACAACAATAATTTACCGAATTTAATCATTTGGAAGTGTTCAACGTGTATGTAGTTTGAATTGTATGTATGTAATATAAGTTACAATTTCACACAAACCTTAATTCCATCGGTTTCAAGTCATTTATACATCATTACGTAGAACCTTGATATATAGGAACCGGATTTAAAGAGATCACATACAAATGTCACTAATTATACTCAGAGTGGGCACTGAACTTATCTTAATTGGACAAAGTTGTAATGGTAGACTAGGTTAACCTTAACATTAATTTAACGCAACTGCAGCGCACTATGTGTGTCCGACATACTTTGTAACGGCCGTTAAGTGAATAACTTTATTCACCAATACACTTAAGTGTCAGCTAGCAAAACATATAAACCTTTTTCAATAGCCTTTTTAAAGGTCACCTTATTAATTCTTTAAATTATGACAAGAATACAAAATATTAAAACAAGAAACTCTCTCAAGTAAATGTCATATTTTTTTCTTGTCATAATATATGTAGCTTTTAGGCGGGTGCAAAAGGAGTCGGCTGAAAACGAGCGCAGCGATGGTGCAAACCCCATGTCATTTTTTTTGTATGTTTTTATGGAACTAAAATTTGTTATATGTTTTGTGTGGCAAAAATATGTTTCTTTCTTTCTCACTAAATGTGACAAGCCTTTATTTTCCTACATTTTAAAAACTCTTGTGTGTTTAATAACAATTGCTTTGAGAAGTTATTCTTTGACATGTTAAAATGTAGTTATTGTGCTTGTAAAAGCATTATAACTAGTTATTGTTAAATAACAGAAAGACTGCAGTTAACAATAAACAGTTACAGCGCTAAGCTTCGACCACCTGTTATATAACCGGTTATTGTCAATGTGCGCTGATGTTTGATCTGTGAACACGCACTAACAATGGAGCATTTTACGAGCTCTTGACGCCTTTGTACACTTATACAGTCGAGGACGTATATTCCCTGCCCGTGTCGGTGAAATCGCATGTCACGTTCACAATGTAAGTATAGAATGACAAAGTACAGATCTAAAGAGAAATTACTATCCTTCGGGAAAACTCGGATCGTTATCAAAATACGATGAAACCAACTGTCAATGAATGATCGTATTAAATGAACGACATTTTCATACCATTGATATGGAACTTTATTATTTTGTGTCAAATGTCAAAACGAATAATGTCACTCTCTAAGATGGATACTGAAGCTATTTGAGAGCACAAAACATACGTACTTTTCCGAAAAATTACATAGGAAAATCTTTTCTTACTATATTAGACTTACTACATATAACACTAAACAATAAAGTTCCATATTAAAGAATATCACAATGTCACTCATTTAATACGACCATTAATTAATAGTCCGGGTGTCATCGTGTTCCGATAGAGTGCCGAGATTTTCCGAAGAAAATAATTTCGCTCTACACATATGCGACATTCGAATCTAAATGGGTACTTTATTTAATTCTCTAACTATAAAACCTAGTTGTACAACCTTCGCTGTGTCCTTTCTAATGACATAGGATCTGTATCACCTATTTGTCATTATATTTATTGACTGCAACATAACAAGGCCTATTCGTCAGACTGACTAGCCTGATGGTGGTGCAGATAGATCTACTGATTTCTTCCCTATCCCGTCTGGGAAAATAATGTTTGATAAGAAAAGTACCGCCCAACTCTAGTCGGTTTGGTTTCCTACTAAAAACGTCCATTAGTAGAAATTAAGATAATCTTGTAGACATTCATTCAACTAAAATGTGCACTTTAAAAGCTCAAAAGAAAACTATAGGACCAAACTGGTTTTACTGGCGATTCTGACTCATTGCAAACCAGTTGTCTTCATGCACCATAAAACCATAAAAAAACCACGGAAATCCTCACAACATGAGAAGGAAAAGCCCTGAACTGCCCTTCGAAGCTTTCGCCATACTTGACAATGAGCCGTACATTGCAGACTATGTACGCATACAAATAACTCCGCCATGACTAACAAGGCAATGGAATGTCGGCGATGTGATTTCGATCCAATTAATCTTAATGCAAGGTTGCCGGACACAAATACATGCGTGTCTTATTAACTATGTGTGGTATCAATAAATATTTTAAATTGCACAAAACTATATATTACTATACGGTTGCGCGCGCAGCCGTCCGCGCGAAATTAAAAAAAAAACTTAAATAATATGTTTTTCCAAGGTACTGTCGACTCCGTCTTAAATGTCCGCGAGATTGTTTTTCGACGAAGATAATTGCAGCCAGTACTTACCTGAAAATAAACAGAATTACAATTAATGATTTAATGTTGTTGTTATTAAGTTAAATGAACAATCTAACGACAGCTGTACAGTCAAATCTTACTCGTATAGGTTATTTACATTTTAACTGCCAGTTAAACTGTACAGTTTCCAATTTTCCCTGTAGTTTTAACTACACAGTTCTAGTGCTTTTGAAACTACGTGTGTACCATACTTTACAGTATTTTAATTAAAGGTCTCGGCATTATAGAAAGAGCCAATTAGTGGAACTATTAGCTTTAAACATTCCGCATTAGCAAACATTTAAACCATTAACCTTACTCTAGTTATGATTGTGATAGTTTGTTGATTCGCCGCGAGCGATGCGTGCTTTTTACATTACGGCACAGTGCGACCGCGCCCTAACACTTGCTCGCTTCACATCGGTGTGCGGATCGCACGCCCATCGAGATCGATTTCGTCACCGCAGCATTTCTTGTGATTTACGAAAATACAGTGAAATAAAGACTTATTTATCAAAAAATTGGAGCAGTGAATTTTTGAAAATTTTCCAAAACATCAACAGTACGGTAACTGATAATAGATTTTGTTCAATGTAACTCTATAAAATAGTAAGTACAGTAAATTATAATTCATTGCGAGCAATAAGCTCACTCCAATATATTCGATGTGTTAAAGATACAGCACATGAAGTTGGAAATAATTTTAATACAATAACATCTAAATAAGAAAGTCATTGAAGCAAACCGCTACAGTAAGTACAATCGCAACCGTTCGTGGTGTACCACTTATAAAAAAATGCCTAGTCCGGTAAACGCCCCTTTTCACAAATTAACGAATGAGGAGCAAAAATACCGGGATAATAGTAAAAAGCAATTAATCATCTAATTGCTGTGACAATCGACCGACTATTGTCTCGCAAACGTATTTAAGAAATGCATCCTATTGGCTGTTGTGCCCGTGTCATCATCTCAATACGTACGAAACGTTCAGGCGACTGTAACTTTTAAGATGGTACCACACAGTCACTGTGACACTAACTTGTATGTATTTTCGAGGAATGTCGCGGTCCAATTGCTATCGGTCACATTTGTAATTACTCAACAATAAATACGATATTCAATTCTCATTGTAACGTAATAACGCAACAGTTTCAGACGTTACTTGATATTTACGAACTTATACGAGACAAACGTATTAGTTACTTGTTCAAACAAAGCCTAGAATTAGTAATTTGACTCGGTTTTTACACAATACTGTCCGAAGCCGAAATATTTGTCTAAAAACATTACGTCCGTTTTCAAGGAAACAAATGACGATAAATTGTTGTTCACGCATTTCTGCATTGAACACCTGCGCTATATTTAATAATAAGAAAAGAAAATTGCTTGTTTTATAATTATAAAATAACCGCATACA
This sequence comes from Papilio gigon, assembly GCA_027563995.1. NCBI lineage: Eukaryota > Metazoa > Arthropoda > Insecta > Lepidoptera > Papilionidae > Papilio > Papilio gigon. The sequence continues at coordinate 7,761,897 of JAODUI010000030.1, forward strand.
AATACGTTCACATTTAATTATTTTTAGTGTAAAGTGGAAAACAACAGGCAACTTCAAGACGCCGAAACAGCGACGTGACCGCAGCTCGAAAACATCCGTTTCTAAATACGTTACCTATTTTTAAAAGAAAGATGAAATGACTATAGCATGGAAGGGGACTTTAGGGGAAGTACTCCCTCTTTCTATACGTCCCTTTCTTTGCGAAATCTTCCCATTCTTCAGTTGTCTTAATTTCGAACACTACACCGAGGTGCGACAAGTCTCAGCAGCTGGTCTTACGTAACAGAACCTGATGACCGCAGGCCTCCGCAACCAACCGGTCTGAAGGGCGAAATGTAGAGCAAGGGACTCGTAACTACAGCAAACATAATAGTTGAGCAATAACATATTACGTACTGTCTAGTTTCTAAATGCACTTGTAATAATTCTATTACTTTATCATTTATTATATCCGCGAGCTGTTTTATATCGACTGTCGACTATCGACAAATCAGTATAGGTTAGGTATATATGCACGTAAAATGATTTTCGGAATCCAAATAGTTAATATACATTTTAAAAGCGCCGATAACCTCATAGTAATGGGTCCGAATTCCCGATCACGTGGTCGAGAGTTCGAATTCCGCCATTCGACTATTGTCGCGAACTATATCATAGCACAAGTCTGGTTCTTAGGGGTAGTAAAAAAAATATTAGTGATATAATAATCTACATATATTAAAAAAAAACATACTAGTTGAATGTCGAATAGTTAGAATTAGGAAGAACTGATCGAAGAAAGATATAAAAATAATGTTTGAAATCGATATAAAATCGAAAGGTATCAATAACTATACAAGTAACACTTAGAGTTATGTAATTTTCCATCAACAGCCAGGTAAGACAGAAAATTACAAAGTACAGATGTCTATCAAGGAAATAGCACCTCCGCGCTCTCGACGACAACCGTACGAAACTCTGTAGTTTGATATTGCACAAATCAAGCCACACTCATGTTGTATCGACTTTAAACTATAAAACATTTTCAATGGCAGTGTATTTTCGTCACGAACTACAAAAAAACTAAAAGAAAAAATAAAGTTTTTTATTCCTTATTTCTGGTTTCGGCAAGGCTACACTAACAATGGCCGACGTACTAGCCTCTACAGAATTTATTGCACTTTGTGTGGAGGACCTTCTCCGATATGCATCTCGTATCTGAATAACACACGCAACGAACGCAGGCGTAGGTGTTAAGAATATGTAAGCTAAGTTAAGTTTTATACGAGGCTAAGCTAGGCTATAAAATAACTCGAAAAATCAATCTAAGAAAGATAAATCAGAAATCTATTTAGTAATACTGCACCCTAATACCTAAATTGATAACATTCTTTTCTTAAAAATATCTTAGACCTTTTGTATATTGTGGTTTTATTAGGCTAGTTTTAAATATAAAACATTGTAGTGATTTTCGTGGAGTGCGCGCGTTTATGTCTTTTGTATTAGATTTTTTCGGTCTGTTTTCTGTAAATTTCAATAAAAATCTACGGCACAATCGTGAAACATGACAAGAGCCTGTGAGATTTCCATTTGCGTAATAAACCCCAAAAAATACACGTGTGCTTGTTAATGTTCACCCACACATACAGAGTTGTGTAACCTCTTTCACTTTCTGGAAACAACGGACAATGTCATTAACATTTTCTCCACAATTCTCACGATTTTATTTCCTCGCGTTCAACGCAAACGAAACAACAACCGCAGTATTAGCTTACTGACTCATAATAAGTGTTACCTGTATATTAACAAACATAATTAGCATGTTTGAAGTGCTACTAGTCTAATGGTATTTTATAGACACAAATCTAGAACTTATTTCTTTTCCAAAGGTAAAGTTTAAGCCGCTTATTTATATATCTATGTGGAAACTCATTATATACTCATTTATATTTCAATTATATGGTTTATCTTCATTGTAAACTCTTTGGAGAACAATATCCAAGAAGGAACTATGTGTAACTGATTGATAGTTGGGTTCATTCGTCTTTATTCGTTACATTATGCTGCCACACGCTATTGCCTTTGTTTCTTCCGAAGTGCTCGCCGGTTCTAATGTTTATAATTGTATACGACATATACAGTGACGAATTAGTACATGTGCAATGGTCGAATGAAATCGTGTCTACTTGTCACATTAGCTGCGTGTATGGAGTCATAATTATTTGTAAATTAATTCCGTAAAGAAATGTAAAAAGACTTTCATACAAGACACATTTTTATAATTATCTTCGCGCTCGTGCCGTCGCCTTCCAACTTATTAAGCTCTAACTTAACGTAACTTGATGTGCTTGTTGCACTGTGTAGGTGTCTAAGATAAACTAACGTCACTTACGCCTCGTTTTTTTACGACGAGGATGAAATTAATTAAAAAAAAAACTTTCTTACATATTTTTTCTGTTACAGTATCTTAATTTATATGATACGTCATTCGCGCGGTTTAATAATTATTAATTATGAAACTGTGTGAAAGTGTAGAAACATTTAAAAACTCGCAACACATAAATAAATGTGTTGACAAATCTATAATTAAATTCTCTGAGAAGGTTTTTGTGGCTGTTTTCCCCGAGCGGTTCCCAGGCGTGGGAGCGGAGTAAGTAATACCTCATTGTGTGCGCGTCTAGTGTCCCAGCAAGGCTGCGCTGCGGCTGGGCCTTAATTACTTATGACAATGAAAACTGTAACTTAGTGTTAATTAAGTTTTGTTTTAGTAATAATTGTGAAATAGCTCTATTCATTATTTAAAAGATGGTCCCCGATACAAATAGAATGATGTCAAGTCGAATACGTTTATTACGCACTGAGAGTGGTTTAACTGTCACTTAATCCCTGAATGTAAATTTACTGTGACTCTCTTAGTGTACACTTCAAGACTTCATAGTTGGTTTGAAGTTTAAAGAATTAATCAATATGTATGTATGGAAAGTTCTTGGTTTTGTATCGAGTATTAAAAGAAAATTCGCCAAAGATGCGCTCTCTTGTGTCGCAAAAAGCTGCGACATCAATGTAGAGCTGACATCGCGCAATCTGTCAACAGGCAGTGCGTATGCGCATGATTTATGGGCGAGTATGCGCAGGTCGCGTTATGTGGTCTTACATTACGGCTGACCTGCGCCTGCGCCGGCGACGCGTAACTCGTAGCTTATAAATAGAATAGAACGGCGGCAAGCGCATCTTCAAAATGTAATGCTAAGGATACAAGATGGTTCACTACTTATGGATTATATTGGTTTAGCAATTTTGTAATACAGCAAAAGTCTTTTTTTTTTTATTAGAATACATAAACATTGCCAACTTCATGTCTTGTTACAATCCAACAGCGCAATTCGTTGTACCGAGAAAAGTTGAATTCCTTACATGGCGGCAGCTTTTACGACTGTTTCAATGATTTTGTGAAAATTTTGCGATAAGATAAAAGGATATCGTAAAATATGGGTAGTTATTGTACAGTTATGTAAGAATTAAACATTTTGAATTAACGACTGTCCTCGTACTGTACAGTTTTTTAATGATTAAAGGTGATTAGAAAAGCTTTATACATTTATCTTTATCGTCTATCATCTCAAATGTTCTAACATCATACTTAATTAATGTGAATACACGCGAACACAAATCATTGTTATTTTATGACTCAAGTATTAACTATATGACATGAAGTTTGTTTACCTTTGGCTTGTTTAAATTTGTTTATTACAGGGACTAAGAATTATAGTTAATCACATATTAACTTGTTTATAATTGCTTTATTTTTTCATTGCTATGCTTTTTATTGACACTATTTTTATCGTATGCTTACTCTGCATAACTAATTGTGCTAATCTAAAACAATTTGAGTATTTTTTTTTATCTAAAACATACCTAGAATCACAGCTAGAATAAATTGCACGTATAATAAGGTAACAAACATAAAGTAAAAACTTTTGAATATGAAGTCGGAGGTCCGAATCTCAGCTTTGAAGCGTCTTTTTGCTCTTATTGTATAACTAGGAACAATTCTATAATTATAAAACATGCTTTTCTTCATAGATCATTTCTTTAATTTTTTTTCCTTGACCTCGTAAAAATATTTGATACGTCTCAATTAGATTAAGGACATCGTTTAAAAAATGTTCGAATAAAATTTTGGTCAAGAAAAGTGCTAACAATGCGTAAAAGCACTTAACATTTACGTACTCACGTACACTTCCATCTTAATTCAAAACACGTTCACTTACCAAGAAAAAGATTCAATAGAATATTTTGATTAGAAGCGTACCGTTTGTTTTACTACAGTTTTTATAAGTTTTATTTACGAAATCTTTTCATCAATCCGCCGAGAACTTTTGTAATTTTGATGAAGTTAAGACGTTTTATTGAGGTATAGGCTTACAATAAATACTATGATGAAGAAATACTTAAAGAATGTTAAGCAAATTGAATATAAAAAAAACACGATTGACTGTACCTCTGACACACTGGGGACTAAGACATCATACAAATACAATGACACCCAACTATTTAAAATTTGTAAAGCAATTTAAGCAATAAGAAGTGAATCTTTTTTATAGATATTGTGAACATTTAATTAAATTATTATATTAATTTCTAATAGTAATACTTCCTTTTCTACAGTCTTTATTTAAAATTGTTTTTTTTTTTACTTTCATGCGTCTTAACACGTGATACCGGTCTCAAGACAATACTGAAGTGTTCAACAGAGCAAACAGCAAACCACAATGATAGTTACGTCAGAAGATACCAGTTTATAATATCTTCTCGTATAGTAAACAAGATATATAACGAATAATTCGATACTGTAACATCTAGCCTAGACTAAAATTACTTCTGTTCCCTAAGGACTCAGATGTAATTTATTGTCAACAGAAATCATGTCTGATTAACTAACCGAACGAACAAACATCTAGTGAAACCTTTATTATTGCTTATAAATAAAATAGTATGTTTAGTACAACATTTATTTTTTATATACTACTTATAAAACGGCTTAACTCACGTGTAACTCGGTGTCAGTACCGACTAGTTTCGAGCCCATCGGGGGC
>JAODUI010000030.1:7767071-7794953 GCA_027563995.1 Papilio gigon
CAACACACCCTCTTTCTAAACTAAATATTATAAAATATTTTAAAAAAAAAATAAAAAAAATTTCCTTTGGTTTTTTTTTTTTTTTTTTTTTTTTCATAATGAAAAGGTGTGCCTTGCAGGGCCGGGGGGGGGGGGGGAGTGCGGTGGCACAACGCGGTCTAGTTCTCAGGCAGAACCCGGAAATACGACGGTCACGATTTTTGTACATACAATACTTTGTTTTATCTAAGAGAATATAAACGAAATATAATATTGCGTAACACATATTAATACAACGTTTTTAAAACACATTTGACATTCTAAGTACTTTTACAAATGATTGGTTTTTATGATATTTTAAAGTTTGTTTCCATCCCTTCGTCGTGGAATCGCAATGTTTCTAAGATTTTTATATACAAACGAGAACACAGGGCAAGTCTTTAGCGTCCCACGTGTTTATGTTTTAAAAAACTAGATAAAATGATTGTAAAATAACGGAGAGCACGACCCGCATATTTCTGTCTTTATTCACAAATTAATCTAGATTCTAGACTAATAGTAATTTAAGTGCGGAATCCAATCAGCTGACGGAGCGTCAGCGTCAGCGCCGCGGCGGTGTTGCCAAACACACAAAAACAGGCAATCATAGTTAACTGCCTGTGACGTCATCGGCGCATATTGAAACATATACTGTAATAAATTTATGACGCCTTATCTATGCTCCATTGATTTATATAACTACATAGTTCACCGAACGACCGTACACATTCATATCTCACATTATTGTCAGTTCCACGCATTTTTGACTGTGCGTGCAAAAATATCTACAAATGGTGTTGTTGCCATTTGCCCTGAACATATTGAAAAGGGGGCATTAGCTGTTTTCTCGTTTACCTAATTAGGTAAATATTAAAATGTGAGGCATACATTCTTCCTCGGTGTAGCAATCAGTGATTACCTGTACATAATCATTGTGTAAACCCGCGTGCGCAGCGACCCCCTGCCTGTGGAAAGCGTTCTCCCATCCTCTAATGATGATGATGATTATACATCAATTCCCAGTATTAACCTCGCAGTATTAACCGCAGCTGACACGTGACAGAGAGATCCATCTTCAAATCTCTAGATAGATACCAGCGCTGCTTTCGTAGTTTTATACGTAACACACTGGTGACTGGCCACTTATAATATATTATAGTGTCATAGGTAATTCTTTCTTTTTTATAGAAAAGGCAAAGGACAACCGGCGATTTGAATCCGCCATGATAGCGAAGTGACTGCTGTCAGACCGCACCTCCGCGTCTGTATTTGCAAATGCCTTGCCAACATCAACGCGAGAGGGCTTCACTAGGGCTTTACTTTGTTTTTTTTTTAAGTAAAGTAACTAAAGAAGTCTACCTCTGGTGGTACGTGAGAAACTATGCGAAAAACTAAGTCACGACAATTTAGAACATTTCTTGTCTGTGCCAACCGAATGCCTTAAAACGAACTGGCACAGTTGCAGTTGTAGTATTTAAATAAAAAAGCTGTAAAGAAAAAAAAATCGATCAAACCTAGTTAAATTAAGCTACCTGTAAACATGTTTATTCAATTAAAGAACATTGAATACGGAGTTTATCAAAGGTTTTTTATAATAAACGAATTGACCAGTCTAGGTCCTACACCTTAAATACGTAATACTGTACATTAACAAACAAAAAAACTCATTTTATTATATATGCGTAAGTTCTATCAATTATTTTATATTGAAAAACAGTTTAAATAACAAAGTTACGTAAATCTTAGAAACAGGTGTCGAGAATGTCTACGAGTACTAACTCTATTTCTGTCAACTCTTTTCACTATCGTTTGAAACACTTGTCAGAGCTCGCGCACGGCCGGCGCGGGCCGTGTGGCGACCCAATTATGAAACTAGGTGTACATAGGAGATACATAACGTGGTGATTATCAAGAGATATCTGTATCATTTAATAAGAACGTTTTTAGTAATTATAGATAAACGAATTCCTTGAAAAAAAATTAAATAAATATGAAATAAGTAAGTTAAGTATGTCCAATGATTTGAGAATGGCATTAAAACCTAACGTGAAGCACAAAAGTGAGCCAAAAAAGATCTCAGGAACTACCTTTTTAAAAGCACAGAGTATCTGTGTTATAATTTACATTACAAAACATTTGAAAACCGACCGTATTAGTCATTGAACTTGTCTGAAACAACATCGAAAGGGACATTGACAAAATATGGAGTGCAATTAAGCATTTTATATGTACTAAGTACATTCGACATAAATCTAATAAGGAGGTCATTGAACCGGACCAGCAATTGTCCTTTCTAACCGTACCCGGGTACAGCCAGCAGAAATAGGTACAGTGAGTACAGCAGTTGCCCAATCTACTGGATACCGCTGCTACAATTAACTTAATGGGAAATTTGTATTCATTCAAACTGGAATCGTTAGAGTAATTTTTGTAATTGTAGATTCAATAATCTACAAATAATAATTCCTACGATAATGTCAAGTTATTAAATGATATAATTAAATGAGATTACTGTGGAATAACAGACGTAGCATGTGTTCAATATGGGATATAACGAAATTATAAAAAAAGTGTTACTTCGTTGTTTAATAGTAAGATTGTATCTATCTTGTTATAAAAACAGTGCAATATTAACATATGAATAATCATTTAATTCAATTCATTGTTTAAACATTAAGGTAACTAAATATGTAACCGAGTTAGTCTATCGGTATGATCTAGAGTCAGACACTCGAAATGTCCGCCCGACCGTCGAGCACGGCGCAGGATAAGTTCACACAAAATGTCTTACTCACTGCCCACAAATTCTATCAATGCAATTATACTCCGCTGCAGACAAACTAAGGCTACGATACTATGAAGTGACTGTTGACTGGAACAGTTCCTTTGTTAAATAATAGTTTTTTTTTTAAGATTTCATGACCTGGTTACTGGACCTTTGAGCTAGTTAATTAATTGTATTTTGTTAACGAAAAGTATCTCGAATTTTATTTTTTAGGTTTCTTAATTTTAGTTATTAAATGCAGAATAATATAATAATAATAAATGTGAGCACATCCTGCAGTTCTGAACATGTCTTTTAGTTTAGTTTTTTTTTATTAAAAAAATACGCCTTACTTGTAATCAAAGTGCCATAAATCATATTCATTCCTATTAAAAAAAAAACCCGCGTTTGTTGACATCTTGATCATTTAAAAGATAGCATAAAAATTGTTGAGTAATATTAGGTGATAGGATCTGTTTACTAGTAAGAAATATAATTAAAACTTATTAAAATGTATGTTGGTATTAAGTATTAACTGCATCATGGTTTAAGGATCACCAAAGAGTCGCACAAACTGTAAATGCTAATTTTAAAATCACCAAATTCACAAAAATAAATAATCCGAGTGTTTCCTGGGTACCTCGCTCCTGAAACTACGATCCTCATTCAATTATATCAAATAAACACTTCAAATGTTAGGGAATTAAAAAAAAACATAAAAAAGTAATATTTTCACTTTTATCCGCAATCTATTTAATAAATAGCAAAATTATTTTTTAAAGTGCTAACGCATTTAATTCTTTCCAATCGAGCTAATAAAACACAACTATCCCATAAGTCACTTAATTTTGACACTTACGTAAATTTTGGCGGTCATTTTGTGGGTGAACTGTCAACTGTCACTTGTCACTCGCGAGCGGGGCGCAGGCGCGGAGTGCGCGCGGAGAATGGCGGCGGCGGGCACGCGCGCTTTATATACCCTCCCACCAGAACGCGTTATTATATTAATTACATTTGAGTTTTCACTGTAGAGACACCGCGCGATCTGGATCTTACACTTCCTATTTCCATAATCCAGAGTCGCCGTGGCGGCGGCTCGTTGCGAGAAAGTGGAAAAAACTTCCTCATTATCTTCGATTCGAAAAAAACTAACAAAGTTCCAATACAAACATATACATGCGGCATTTCTACTGGGACATAAACAGTTGTCAAACTACTAGCGGTACATACTTCATTAGCGTAGAATTTAAAAAAGAATACCCTATACTACTGTCGCATAATTTAGCTACTATCTAGTAAAACTTCAAAGTAAGTCCGGCCATTTCGGAGATTACCCGCAACAAATGCGCACAGACACAAAAATGTTACTGATGGGATATTTGGTATAAGCAAAGTGTTGACGCAATTTTATTTTGTAAATAAACGAGAACATCAAAAGCTCTACATTGTGACGATTTAATTGTTATATTTTCGTGTTTAAATATTCTAAGAACCAAAAGGTAAAAATACGATATACAAGCCAAGTGTAACCCTTTCGAGGATTTATCTTATCCGCCTGTTTTTACCAGCGACGTAAATGAATATTCAGTCTTCGAGTCAAAATAGACATTAAAAAGATTGCAGGTCACGTTTACGTTAATTGTACAAGAGATAAACAGATAGATTGAAAAAGATAAAAAATCAGTTTCCACTCAGACTATAATTACGTATAATAACGATTATGAGGTAGGTTGCAGTAGATATTGTGCAACAGATCAGCATTGGCAGGGTTCATTATTCATTCAGCAGTGTTCGGCGCCCACTTCGGAGGCGAGCTGTCTGCTAAATACATTAAGTGCTTTATGTGCAACTCCGTGGGAAGGTAAGGGACACCTTATTCATGTGGCGTAGGCAGCGAACACAAAGTACAGCGGTTACCACGAAGTCTTACGGGCTCTGGAACTTTGCTTATATCAGAAAGTGGCAAAAGAACAATTGTTCTATAGATGTCAAGATATTTCCATTCCAATACATGTCTTCTAGCAAAATGTCTATAATAAAAACAGTATACATAGCTTAGAAAGAACTGTGATACATTTTTCCTATGACTCATAACTTTCGCTGTTACATTAATTTGGGCAGCGAACACACGCGCACGATAATGTCGCGAAAGCTGGGCAGTTCCCATAGCAATTAATTCATTTTCTTAATTTCATAAAAGCCTGTAATTTTCATATTTAATTATGATCTTTAACTTATTTTTAAGTCTTTATTGAACCATAAAAATAAAAGTAAAAAATATAACTTTATTTCCCGTAATTTCCCTCGTGTGTAGCATTTTATTTGGATACAAGCAACGCATTTCTAACACGATCAATGTTCACGCGTGTAACGGAGACCTCTTTTACAAAGGTCTGCTTCTTTAGTGTTGAAGATATCCATGGACGTCGATGATCACTTCTGTGTACCGCCACTCCTCTGACAACTTCTCTAATAAAAAAATGCTCAGCAAGAATCCTTTGTACAATTGGTATATTTTGATCCTTTAAAGTACTTATTCCTAACTTACGACTTATCTATAGATATCTGCATTGTCATTAATTCTTAACTTATCTATCGGTAACCGGATACAATAATTCGTTAGTACATCGGTGGCCCATGCGCGGCCGCCAGCGTTGCTTCACTTTCACAAGGTTAAGTTTCAATGAACCACACTCTTCAGTATGCACAATCTTCGTACTGAATAGTTTCAATTATTCACAACACGAACCTCGCAGCATTACTTGTCTAAAGAATAATTATACATACTTCAGCAAATCTGGACAAATACGTAGAATATTTTAAAGTGTAAGTATTAATAAGTGCTCGTGTAAACTGAAAAGTGTATGTCAGTGTGAGATACGCAACTGGATTACGAGAAGTTTAAACCATCTCAATATGTTATCGGTATCTCTCTATTCTGCCACATACGTGGAGCGGACGCACCAAGTGCTCCCCCAGATCGATCTATCTCCCATCATCTCAATCATCTCCATCATTAATTTCACTTAATTTATTACATGAAATTCATAAGCAATGTAACTACATTGCAAACGACAAGTAAAAAAATCTAGCCAAGTATATCGCGCAAACGTATGACTCAAAAGTCCGCCTGCCAGACAAGAAGTATGGTATAACCAAGCAAAAAAATACAATACTGTTTTTAGCAAAGGTATTGTAGCCGGACGGACAAGGGCATTGAGGTATTAGCACACAAAGCAAGGCCGGCGCGTGTCCGGCCGCCCAACTGTCCGGCTGGCGGCGCTATATATATATAAGCATTATAAGTACCTTACACCCTGCGCGTGCATTAACAAATTGATATCATTCACATACCAATAGCGAAGCTTTTGTCCAAAATCTTTATCAATGGCCACGGCAATGAATGCACTAAGAGTTAACAATATAGATTGTCGAGCTGCACTTGGGAAAAGATTTTTTAAGTGAATGATTTTAATGAGTGTCTCGCCTTGACTCGGCGTCTTTCACTCACGGCAGTCGTGAGTCCTGCCGGCAGGCCGGGTGTGGGGCGCGACCCCACGCAGAATTAAATTGAATCGGCATTAGAAAGACCTCGCAGTAGATGGAGCGCACTCTTACTCTGACTGCCGCACTTAAGACGTTAAGTGATTTCCTTAAGTGTAGTTATATTATTTAGGTATCCATATTTAGGAACTCTTTTTTATAAGGTCATCAATGTATTGGTATATTTTCATAAAGTACACTTACTTTTTTTTAAATAAAACAACACGGAGGCGAAACATTATCGTAAGGATTGTAATACTTATGAATTATTAATAAGCGATCGTAAGCAGCTCTTACAGACGTTTAACTTACAATTCACAATTAGGCCAATAATGTGGAGCCCTGCCAACACTTTTCCTCCATTTTCCGCACTCACGTAACTATAAACGAAACTTTACATTTTATTACCAACGGTAGAAAACCCTCTCCAGCAACGTTGTATCATTTGAATGTTTTCTTATTAAGTCATGAATTATTGATAGTTATTTATAGGTAGTTACTTGAACAAAGTCCGTAAACAACCAAAACATCGTTAATATTCACATTCTGGTTTAATGAAATTATAATTAAATATAAAAAAACAACACTTTTGAATGATTCCGAACGTCTCCTTCTTCTAGTGAACGAATGCAATCCGTGTATATTTCAAGAACTTAATAATTGCACAAATTTTCTTGTTTACAAATTGGCGCGCAGAATAGTTAGCATTTGACATATGTCAAGACGCCATTATTATCGAGGCGAATGCATTGATTATTCAGCCAGTAGGTTTGTTACGATACGTTCGGAAACCGAGACGAATAACTTTGCCGCGGGCCGCATCGCAAGTTGAACAATACAAGTGTGTGTTTGCATCGAATCGGAACAGATATGCACTCTATGTACTGGTATTACGACGGGTGTTGGTATAATCGTACGCTTGTATTTGTTTAGGACATGCGTTTAAGTTGCCACACTGGGCCGCTGTTCTAGATATGTCAAGGACTGTTTGCAAAATTACTTTTTTCAATACACGTACTCTCATCAAACCTGATCGTGGGTGCCGCTTCATGTGAGCAGCCTAAGATCAATGACATTTAATGTTTTGATTCATCGTATTGCATACTTTTTGTTTTTTATTGTTACCATTCCAGTCTGCGATCCGCTACTATTAGACGTAGGCGTGAATAATTACCACAAACAGTTCCCACCAACACTTGTGGGAGACTTACCTAGGAATACTACTTAGCTGCAATGTAGGCTTTACGTTGATATCCCGACCTAGTCCAGTCTATCTAATTCAGTTGTCGTTACTGCTGCCGGAATCGCATTTCAAATTCGTAAATTAAATTGATTTTGTTATCAACCAATTTATCAAAACGAAGACGAAATTTTATAAATATTCATTTATATAATAAAAGCAATAAAGTTAACATTTCCTTGAACTTTACATCGAACTTATTTTTTATTATTAACACAATTTATAATGTCATCTTAATTAATTACATCCGAATACAGTTTCCTTAATATATTTACATAAATACATAGAAATGAAATAATTAGTATCCAGTCCAATATAGCACCAAAATATGACTCAGTTTTTGTTTGTAAGACAACTTCCAGAACCGGATTTGAATAAAACAATACTGTGTTATACAGTAAAAGTAATTCTAAAGTACGCCTAGATTGCGTGTTATTAAATCGTCGTAGTTGTCAAGGTCGCATCTGTTTTAATGTTACACCTTTTATGTTAATAAGGAAATCCGTAAGTCGTAAAAAAAACTTGTTAAATAATTGAATGCGTATTTATGTTACCCATATATCACCGCTGGCGACCAAGTTTTTTAAAGTAAATGACTTTTTTATTCGTATGTGACGGTGAGTCACTAAGTATGTCTCGTCTTCTGCTTAATTTCTATTGAAATATTGTGACAAACATGTGTATCTTTGCCTTTCCGCTGAGTATAAAACATTTCGTTTGAAAGCATGTAAACCTTTGGTTCATATGTACCTTCTAGGTAAACAAATTGATGATCGGTTTTCTTTTGAGGCAGGTCTCATTTCGTAAATACATTTTGAGTTTATAATATTTTATTTACAATTTGTTTAAATAACAACATATAACTAACATGTAAAGCACAATTGGTCAAGCCTTTCGGCTCAGCAGTTAATTGTTTTAGCGCAGAGGCAAAGGTCGCCGGTTCAAGGTGCGCCGACAGTCTCCGGGCATTGTCTCCAGTGTTGCCCGCTGCCCGTTGCCCGCAGCCCGCCTAATCTGATCGCCGTGAGGCCACACTTCCCTGTACCGACTGCTCTATCAATCTATTGATGGATTTCCAATAATCCGAATATGTTTGACCTTTACCACAAGGCCGTAATTACTTAGTATATTGTTACCATTAAATGATTCGTCTATTGTTAGACTACAATTTCTCTTTCATGCCTTAGATTCACGTTAACCCGTGTAACATTTCAGTTCAACAAAAGATTTATCGGAATGATTAATTTTAAATAAATCGATCTAATTTAATATCTATGTTCTAACCTTTAAATAAAAATTGGCGGGCACCTGTCAGAATTTGACGGATGGAGACCCGCCTCGGACAAAAGACTAGTTACCGTTCAGCTCGAACCCACCTTGACCTGACAGCACGCTACGCCCTCTTGTTATTGTCTGTGTTAAACAATAAATTAAATTACAATCGTGCGTGGACATGTGTTACGTTAGAAATAACCCAGTTCAATTAATAACAAATAAGACCGGTTAAAAACCGGATACACGCACAAAATGCAACTAGAATAATGTATATATATATATATATATAATGTGAAACCTGCACTTGTTGTGGACCTCCCTTATTTGATACATTCAAACATAAATTATACGTATACAATAAAACAAAGTCATAATTAAAACAGACTAGTCGAAAAAATAATAGCCAATGCAGTATACATTTTTACGTTAATTTACCAGATAAATTAAAACTGTAGTGCAGTTTTGTGATAAGTCTGAGACAGATCGAAACCGGCCACGATTTATGCTCTGAAGTACGTACACATTCAATAACAAAACATTGCATAATATCAAAGCATAAGTGCTTGGCAGAATTTACGCAATTCGTATCACTTATCCCTATTGGAGCTGCCACGCAAAAGAAAGCGGCGTCCTTAGGCGGCCGCGGCGCCTGATAGGAATCTGTAAGTTGATTATACTGCCGAATATGTCATTGTCGGAATCGGAATCTAGGTTACGATGTAATTCCATGGCACCAAACTTACGTCAAATCATAATTTGTTAAATAATAGTTTCAAAATAAAATTTTTCCTTATTTTATTTATATTATGCGATTAGTACCAAAGTGTAGTACAAGACTTAGTGCAGTACTAAGTGTAGTACAAGACCTTCTGTCAAAGATGACCAATTTTCTGAAATTTAGTTAATGCCACATTAGGACTCAGATATTTCTAGGCTCTTTATACTTTACTCATTTGTATCAGCGCGGGAAACAATCCACGTCGTTTTAATAAAACATTAGACAACTTGTAAAAAGCGCCATCTCTACGAAAGAGAACAAAAAAAAAGAAAATACAATATCGATTTAAAGTTCCTATTATTTACAATTTTCTACAAATTATGATAAAATACTGAGTTTAGGAGTTTTTTAAGTGTTTAAAATTACTTTTCACTTTGATTCAATATAGTCTTTTTAAACGCAAAGCACAACATGTTTAATAAGGGAAATGTCACAACTGTCATTACTACGTCAAAATTATTGAAATGCTTTTGATTTGAATGATGCTTGTGTTTTACATTTACATGTGATAAAAGAAAAAAATAAATATAAACCTTGTGCCAATAACAACAATTTTACACATATTAAACCAATGATTTCGACGCTAAAACAGTAATTAGGTTGTATTAACCTACACAGTGGATTATAGAGTGGGCTAATTTTACGGTATACCGCATTATTTAATTGATTTGAGTGAAAAAAAACGAAATTACGAGACTATTCTAAGCTAGGACATATTTATATAACGTAAATATGATTCTATAATGTTGTTACGTTTGAATTATATCATAAGCGTTGTAATTAATCAAGTCTATTGCGTTTTCAAGTGTTGAAAAAAATTCGTAACATGTCGATGCCACATAGCAGTTCAAGTACGACCAGCTCCAGCACGAAACGCAAAGAGATTTACAAGTAAGACTATAAATAGCATGTTTATGTATTATCATTATTTCCTACATCCATCACAAGTAATAACGAAACTTTTGCAATTTTTATTAAAGAAGGTCAAGGTTTTGATTGCTGCTCTATCTATATACCATCAGGTATATAAATTAATTAAAACAGACTAGTGAAAAGTAATTTGAAAATACTATGATATAGCTACATTCAAATATGCTCTATATAGATAATTGTTGTCGAACTTGAGGTTTACTGTAAGTCAAAATTACAAGGTATGGGTTGTATAAATAATTTGGTGCATCTTAAGGTCATCTATGCGCTGTGCATTGCCAGTGCCTTACCTTTATCCCCTATCTTTTGATATCCTGCTACACCTAAAATGGTTTTCTGCACAATGACATGTTCAAAGTTCTGAGTCACCAAGATATTTGTAAACCTTAATATTTAGTTAGACTTAATATTACTTTTTAAATTAATTTCACCAATGTGTGTCATTTATTCTTGTTGTATTCCAGATATCAAGCGCCATGGCCGCTGTATTCTATGAACTGGTCCGTGCGGCCAGACAAGCGGTTCAGACTGGCTCTGGGCAGTTTTGTTGAAGAATATAACAACAAGGTACTTGTTATACTATACTATTTGTCACTGACCCCGCCAGATATATAGTGTTCATAGTAGATTCAATTATTATAATTGCAATCATTGTCTTGTTTTGGAATTATCACTACTGACTTTGGTCTGTGACTTTGAGTGCATAGAAATTAAAAAAAAAAATGCCATTAATCTTGTGCCTCCATTGTTTCACAAACATATTTCTGCACCAATTTCAATCCAGATTTATTAAGCTGTTGTTACTTGCTAAAAACACTAGTTTAGAATATACCAATCAACATACTTGAAAGTAATCTAACATGTTTGTTCAGGTACAAATAATTTCTCTAGATGAAGAGACAAGTGAGTTCAGTGCAAAGAGCACATTTGACCACCCGTACCCCACCACCAAGATCATGTGGATACCTGACAGTAAGGGAGTGTATCCCGACCTATTGGCTACAAGTGGTAAGAAACTTTGTTATAGAAAGTAGAATTATAGCCTATTCCATTATTTATAAGTATGGCAATTTTAACCCAAGACCGATCATCGTGGCAATCTTTGGGAGAGGCCCACGCTCAGCAGTGGGCGACATGTGGCTGATATGATGACGGCAATTTTAATCACTCAGTATAGATTGATTCCATTTTTGAGTGACACCAAATGGGTCAGCAGTGAGCAATATGCAAGTGTCTGCAAGTTTGATGGAACTAGCTACTTTTCTATAATTCAATACCCACAGGGTCTCTGGTGCATGCTCGTGTCATACTTTCTAATACTACAAACGTGTATTTACGAATGTCCAGGCGACTATCTCCGCATATGGCGCGCCGGTGAACCGTACACTCTGTTTGAATGTGTGTTGAACAACAACAAGAACTCCGACTTCTGCGCGCCTCTCACGTCCTTCGACTGGAACGAGGTGGACCCTAATCTGATAGGCACCAGCAGCATTGACACAACTTGCACCATCTGGGGCTTGGAGACAGGGCAGGTGCTGGGACGGGTCAACGATGTCTCCGGACATGTTAAGACACAGCTGATTGCTCATGACAAGGTAAAAAAATGTTTTTTTTTCATATTTGTTTGAGAAATAGACACTAATAAAAAGTATATGTTATAAGGGGGCGGTGAACTGTAAGTGTAACGTGTGCAGGATGTGTACGACATAGCGTTCAGCCGCGCGGGCGGCGGCCGCGACATGTTCGCGTCGGTGGGCGCAGACGGCTCCGTGCGCATGTTCGACCTGCGCCACCTGGAGCACTCCACCATCATATACGAGGTGCTGTAGTACCCGTAGAGGACCTTAACAAAATAATCAGTTTGTCACAATAAAGAGCGTGTGTTTTAATTCACTAGGACCCGCAACACACTCCGCTGCTGCGGCTGGCGTGGAACAAGCAGGACCCCAACTACCTGGCGACGGTGGCGATGGACGCGTGCGAGGTGATCATCCTGGACGTGCGCGTGCCCTGCACGCCCGTAGCGCGCCTCAACAACCACCGCGCCTGCGTCAACGGCATCGCCTGGGCGCCGCACAGGTCACACCTCCTCTACTATGTTGTCCCACACTACACAAGCCTTGTTTCTCTGAACACTCTGTTGCTACATTTCGTTACTAATTAGTTATACTAATCCATCTCGGGTTGCGACTAGATGAGTTTTATCAGAAGGCATGTCTTTTGTACCCAGCTCATGCCACATCTGCACGGCGGGCGACGACCACCAGGCGCTGATCTGGGACATCCAGCAGATGCCGCGCGCCATCGAGGACCCGATCCTGGCGTACACGGCCGCCGAAGGCGAGGTCAATCAGATCCAGTGGGGCGCCACGCAGCCCGACTGGATCGCCATATGCTACAACAGGCACACCGAGATACTGCGCGTGTAAACCGACCTCTAGGCAAGGACTTGTGAGGTATTACAACGTTTTTACAAAAAAAAAACATCAAATTCGGATATTTACAATACAAACTCGGACGTTTTTATGCAATTTGTGAATGTAAATATCTGAATTTGTAACCGCACGTATGGATATACCTGCAATATGAATAATTTTCGGTATAAACTGTAATTGTCAAATAAGACTAGATTAAAAATATGTACCATCTTTGTGGTGTCGCTGAGCGTGTGCACGACACTCCGCAATAATGTCTGCTATATTTATGGTAGTGTTGTGACACAATATTAAATGATTTATATAATTTGATTAAAATCATGGGAATCTTCAGTATGATTTAAAATATTGCAGACATTGTTGTTTAAATGCTAAGCGAAGGATCCAATTATGAGGAGACAAAACATTTGTGAGATTCACAAATTTAAAGGGAAGAGACGAAACCCGATTGCATTGTGTGATGCACATTTCTATTTGGCTGTTAATAACATCATTATAAATAGTGAGAAGTAAAAGGTGTAAGAATAAAAAATAAAAAATTTTGTATGAAACAGTCAAATTGTAAGGAAAAAAAACATAATTATTATGAAATTGCATTTTATGATAAAATATTCTGATGAGTGTTTTAAGACTGATCAATTATAATGTGTAGCACATTGTAAGGCATTTCCTTCAATTTAACTATGAAGGTCGGCGCACACGGTTACCTCTATAGCCCCTGTGTGGCGGCCTTAGAAGATGGCTTGAAATCATGTCAAGGATTATGACTTGAACATTATATGGTGGTGTTGGTTTATATAACGTTGTCTGAGCTCCTACAAACAGTAATAAAGTGTTATTGAGCTAATAAAATATTTAATAAAGTGACTAAGGCCCACCCCTAATAATAGGGTAGGCTCCGAGCACCTCAGTGAGTATGTATAGTGAGCGGTGGTGGTGAGTGATGAAGAAAGCTTGATTCGAACAATAGCTGTAACAGTGAATATAATTTTGGCATCGGGTGTAACTGGCTCGCATTTACAATTACAGTGAATTTTAGCTGTTGACATATTCTGTTTTGAATACACGAATTCAATGGAAATGAGAAATTATAAGAAACCTATGTAAGCAATCTTTTATAAGCCCGTGATCACAGACTTATTGTGTCAGACATTTCTACCATCTATTTGAACTCAAAATAAATTTATAGACAGTAAACGAAACTGGTATCCAGCGTCGTGTGATTATAATTTCAAAATCCCATTAAATTCGTTACGTTTGCGAGAAGAGCTCGGAGTTAAGACAATCTGATTTCATTATTAGTAGATGTTTTGTAGTGAAGCAATAATCGTAGTGTGTAGGCTGTACAATATGTAGCATAATTTCTGTTTACAGAAGTAACAAACTGAGCCGATGAAAGCAATAGTGTTCAGATTATATTTTTATTTGCCTCCTGGACGACGGTGAATTAGTGTTGAGTGGTGTGTCAGACGCGAGCTGCACAGTTGGATGTGCTAGGTCAACGTGAATGTTAACTAGCAGACTGTGTTGCCAGGCAATGTTCTAAATATATGCCTAATTTCATCGAGACCCGTTTAGTCGTCCCGGAGATACCTTCTAACAAAACCAAACCTTTATAATATTAATATGATTGACACATACTTCTGTCAGTTCCCGAAGGTAAACCTTGTTTTAAAATGTCAAATAAAACATCAATGGTGTCGTGTACCATGTTGTACAGAGTTTATATATTAGTATAAAATATCAAAATCAATAAAAACAAACAAATTTATAAAATTAAACACATACATTTAGTTTTAAATAAAGCAATGTGAATAATTTAAAATGACTCAAACGTACACATATGTGTGTAACACTTTGTTAACTTACGTCTCCTTGACGACTTTGCTTTGGCTAAATACAAAAGCTTGCGCTGAATAAGACCTAGTACATCTTACAACTAAGGCCCAGCCCTCACTGGGTAGGCTTCACGCCCTTCCGCAGGGACGTATTTGAGCTGACGACACACCACAATTTTCAAATTGACCGTACACACAACTAACAATTTCAATATATGCAAAGTTGTTTACATGTGTGTCTGTGTACGGAGGGTCAGTTCTCCGACGTGCTGCTCAGTCAAAGTTAATGCTAAGATATTGTACAAGTTATAGTTGAATTCAATTCTTAGACAAGTGGTATGTGATTACTTTTTATTAATTAGATTTTTATTTAATTTATACACCAATAATAGTAATAAACATATTTTGTAAGCTTAAATATTATGTAATAAATGATGTAAACACCTAAATAGTTTAATTTTACATTGAATGCTAGAATATTACATTAGGATACACACCAATATCTTAATAAATAATTTTTTGTAGCAGTGTTAAAGGAAGCACACACATTTATTAGACACCGATACTAAATTACCAATGTTGTCAGTTATTCACACAGATCTTTGTCCCAAAGCAAATTCTTCGTACACTTTCAACAAAGACTCCGGTGTGCGGGGCTTAAAGTCTATCAGTACGTGTTCAAAGTGCTCCATCCTGACCTCCTGGCAATCTATGTCCTTTTCTAATGCGTTTAGAGCCGCCTCGTGGCACAGCGCATTTAATTCTGCGCCTGAGAATCCCTCCGTTCTGATCGCAAGACTATGTGGGTTCACATCATCGCTGACACTCATTTTTGACAGTTTCAACTCTATAATCTGCAATCTCGTCTCAACGTCCGGCAGGGGCACGTATATCAGACGATCCAATCGGCCTGGTCTCAGTAAGGCTCGGTCCATTCTGTCCGGGCGGTTGGTGGCAGCTAAGATAGTAACAGCATTCAGAGGCACCACACCGTCCAACTCCGTCAGCAGCTGCGCCAGCACCCGCTCGTGCACCCCGCCTTCGCCCGCGCCGCGCTCGCCGCCTATCGCGTCCATTTCATCAAAGAAAATTATAGAGGGCGCCACCTGGCGCGCTTTTCTAAACAAATCCCTGACTGCCTTTTCTGATTCACCTACCCATTTGGAAAACAACTCGGGACCTTTTATTGATAAGAAATTGAGTCCACTTTCTGTTGCCAAAGCTTTCGCGATCATGGTCTTAGAGCAACCAGGTGGGCCATACAGCAGTACTCCACTCGGCGGCCGAATGCCCAGCCGCTTGAAACTCTCAGAATGCTTCAAAGGCCATTCCACGGCTTGCCGCAATTTCAGTTTCAAATTGTCCTGTCCCCCTATATCTGACCATCTGACGTTAGGAACTTCTATTAAAAGTTCTCTCATAGCACTCGGCCTGACGACAGTCAAAGCGGCCATCAAATGTTGCCTCAGTATGAACTCACTATCTTCCTTAATGCATCTTAAAGAAGCTTGCGTACAAAGGTTGACAATATCCGCGGCGACGTAACCGTGGGCTAAATCAGAGATCGCGTCGATGTCCTGCGACGAAACTTTGTTGGGTAGACTTTGTAGCAACGTGTATAGGATGTCCTTTCGTCTAATTCTGTCAGGAATAGGCACTTCAATTTCTTTATCCAGTCTGCCGAATCTTCTCAACATTGGATCTATAGCATCCGGTTTCCTTGTGGTTGCAAGAACAAACACTCTGCTGCCTTCCGAATGCAAGTTATCCAAGAGTGAAACAAAAGCTGATGTCACTCTACGCTCCTGCTCCGTGCTGCCCGAGGAACGGCGCGGGCATATTGTTTCGATCTCATCGACTAGAATTATAGTTGGTTCATTAGCAATGGCTTTAGAAAAAAGACTCTTCATAGTAGCCTCCGTTTCACCAAAATATTTGCTAAATATAGTTGGCCCATTTAACTCTATATGAAAACAGTGTAAATTTTCAATGAGATATTTGCAAATCGCAGTTTTACCAATACCAGAATGGCCATAAAGTAACAGCCCTCTAGTTGGTTGAAAATTGGCAAATGAACTTTCAATATTAAATGATATCTTGATTAATGTTTTAATCTCGTCGAGGATATCATCAGCACCACCCAGTGCGACTGGTTTCCGTTTGGTTCTCTCAACTACCTTCTCTTGCTCCCAAACGGTATTCTCATTCAGGACATACCATGCCTTAGTACTATTTTTATCCTCCTCTGAATTAATTCTTGTCACCACAATTTCTAGTTTCTTACCAAAGTAATAGTAAACAAGCACACTGCCGAATGAGAGTAAGATATTGTTAAAGTGCTCCTTAAGGATGTCACCAATATCATTGTCTATTTTATTGTCCCTAATCTTAAAGAAAACATGAAAGGCTGCTTTCAGCTGCCGGGTGAGCAGCGACACTGTAACATGGCCCCCACCTCCGCACCATGCTCCAGTCAAATCTATAACAAAACATTAAGTTAAAATCATTTTGTAACATCCCTAAGGTCAAAGAGTCAATAATCAGATTTTTTCCATTGGTTTGGCCCATGAATTGCTTGGTCAGGAAAAATGACCAAATGGGATATTTTCCATTTGGAAGATCCTAATGTGAACATGTACAGTTTTTAGCTGAATTTTGATTGAAAATTATGCAAAAAGGAAGTCTAGAAAAAAGCTTGAATGAAAAATAGTAACTTACCAGCAGCAGGCAAAATCACAGCTGCTGGTGCAGAAGATCTGGCGGGCCAAACACGTTTGACAAGCTTAGGAGCGCCCGCTCTGGTAAGTTCTACGGGCGCTCCGATGACTGCACCAAGAAGAGATGCGGTTGAAGGGTGCATCAGCACAGAATCCCGCGGGGCGCCTTCCGGCGGAGCGCTGCCCCGCTGTAACCACGTATATAATTTACCGTCCTCCATATATGGACACTTCACTTGATCTTTTGCACATTTTAACTCTATATGTACGTTTTTGTCGTTCGTGGACACACTACAACCACAATGTTCACATTCCAACCACAATGTCTTTTTACCCAGTTTAGGTGCCATTTTTAACTCACTGTAGTAACACAGTAAATAAAGTCAATTCTAAAGATAATCGCGTCTTTTCAAAGATTGACTCAAGGCCTTATTTAAAAATCGCAGTAAATGGAAGAACATTTATGAATGTGTTCAACTTTAAACAATATCTCTGACAAAAACCCAGGCCCAGACAGATCTATAAATGTCAATTAAATGTCAATGATATTGATATTCTCGTTTCGCTGTAAGCATACGAATCAAACTATTCAATAATTTTACAAATTATTTAATGTGTTATATCATTATTTGAAGAATTCTTTACTCCAGAATTAGGCCTTCATATAGTTTAATCTAATTTTAATAAGTTATTTTTAACTGACATTAAAAAAATCACGCCTATGAGTTTGTTGGCCTTAGAAAATAACATTTGACAGACAGTCTACGCTGTCATGTCAATGTCATATATTCTTTTTACATTTTTCTGTTCAACATAATTCTGGTGTTTTTCAACAAATGCATTGAATGTTTATTGCTAATTGTTGAAGTTATACTACATAAAAAATTGTTATCGGGATGCCAATCATTGTAAAAATCTTTATTCCGTAAAATAGTCAGATGTGTAAAAATTGAAACTATTTGAAGTATAAAGTTGTACAAAGATGACTCTCGCGGAATTCTTTAGCTGTTCATTGCTGGCATTTGGCGCTCCTTTAGCAATGTTTTCGTTGACGATTGCTAACGACCCCGTGCGCATCATCATTATGATAGCAGCTGCCTTTGCTTGGCTGCTTTCGTTCCTCGTGTCGTCCCTGGTGTGGTTTGCCGTGGTGCCACTACGATCTCAACTAGCATTTGGCATGGTCTTCGCGGTTATTATTCAAGTGAGTATTTAATAATGTTGTGAATACTACAGTACAATACAAACAGATTTTGACCTAATAAAATTTGACCCCGTCATTTGTAATGTTAAATATTTTTTTATTATTTCAGGAAGCCTTCCGGTATGGCACATATCGCTTACTAAGAAAAACAGAAGCCGGTTTGAAGGAGATCTCGGAAAATCATAACATCAGTAGCAACAAAATGGAGATGGCATATGTTTCAGGGCTTGGATTTGGGACCATGAGTGGAGCCTTCGCGTTCATTAATGTACTTGCTGACTCCGTAAGTACAACTAGAAATTGTAGATGGAAAACCTTATAAAACAAGTTACATCCATGTCTTTCTGGGTATTTTTAGTTTCCATATGATAAGAACATGAACAAAACTTGTTAGGTACAGAAATCAACACTAGTTTCTATATTACAGGATAAATAACTTAAGACCGGACTGATTATTTGAAGTAAATACTTGCTCCTGTAGTGGTGCGACTGTTCAGGGGAACGAACAACTACCTTTGTGATCACACCAATTGTTTGCCCCTTCGCTTAAAAAAAGTAAATGTAAATTATATTTCCAGGTCGGTCCAGGAACATTAGGTCTGCACAGCGGTACAGAATTCTTCTTTGTCACAAGCGCAGCAATGACACTTTGCATGGTACTACTTAATACATTCTGGAGTATAATCTTCTTTAGCGGTCTCGATGACAAGAACTACTTGAAGGTCACATGGGTCATTGGATCCCACTTTCTCGTGTCCGGTCTAAGTTTATTGAACCGTAACCAATGGTATGCAGCTACAATTCTACCATCATACTTAGTTCTAGTAGCAAATGCTGTCATTGCATTTAGATCAGCAGGAGGTACCTCGAAAGGCCTGATGCAAACCCTCGCAGTTAGGTCATAAGTGATATAAATTAGGCGTAAGAGTCATGACATTCTGTTAATTTTAATTATTAATACTTTAATTTATAAGACTTATTTAAAGTAAAATTTACTGTAACTGACATATTAAAACAAACAAACAATGTGCAATTATTTTTGTTGGCAATCAAATAAACTTACGTAACATTTTACACTAACTTCTGAGCCTTGTAACAACAATAACTTAATTTTTTTTTAATTAAAAATGTCTCCAAAATTTTGATTGATTTAAAAATAAAGACATCAATTATTGTTTTTAAGTTCTATAGTATAATTTATTAAGCATAACTATAATAAATGATTAATGTTTACAATTGGACGGTTTCATTTCAATATAACATTTAATATATAGTATATGCTAAAACAACTAACTACCAGTCTCATTGTTGTCTTCAGCCAGTTCACTGAGCAAGGAGTCCACTGTCCACACAGTATCTGCTGTGTCAGACTCCTCTGACTGAGGCACATACGACATGAGCACTTCCAGCACTGCTTCCACACCATCCCTAGCGCCGCTCAAACCACCACCAACTTCCGCCAGTGTGTTTACTGTTTCTGCATCTTTTTGGTTGGCACTGTATATGAAAAAACAATGAAATCAAGTGAAGCCAGCAAATGCTTAGTAACGCTTACACATAGTAAATAAAGCAAAAAAATTATGTAACAAATAATATTTACATGGGTGGCATAGAAATTTCCTTCTCCAAAATATCCTGTAAGTCATCCAGGTCCGGTATGGTAGGTATATCGTCGATAGATTCTGGTGATTTCTTTGGCATCACAAACTCTCTAAAAATATTTAGATAAAATTTATTTTTACTTTGTGTTCCCGTGATAGAAGTAGTTAAAAACATTTATTTGGTCTACAGAAATTCCAATCACCTAATCACTAATACAACTTTTATGGGGTCCGGATAACATACTCTTTTTTAACTCACTTTGCCTCTAAATGAGTCCCTTCTGCCCAAACCCCTACTTTCCGAGGCTCAGGAACAGTGGAATTAAACGACTCGGTCATAGTTTTAAACTATTTAATTATTCATTAAATAACCTTTTAATAGTTGTTGGGCAACAGTAAACAAAAAAACAAAGGTTTGACAGTTTCTGACATATCAAACATCTCTTTGTTCTTTGTATTTTTTCACAGACTATATAAACGCCGTTTCTTTCAGAAATTTTATTGATGTCTCGATTTTAACGAAGAGAGTGTGTGGAATGACAATAAGTGTTAAGGTAAAACAAAGTTAGACTAAAATGTAAAGGCTTTTTAATGTAGTTCGTTTTAGTGACATTACTACCATCTATAACTAAACCAAAGTCGTTAGTGGGTAACTTGAGTTGGTGTTCGCGGGGTATAATACCCTTCGACGTCTTTTCGAGATTCTCACCTCATTCATTTTTAATGAAAAGTACCACGTCGATATTCCCCCAACGTGTCGAAGATAATGTTCAGTGATGTGGTAACTAAGTAACAAGGTACAAAGCAGAAATAAAAATACTTAATTGGTCTTACGATAAAATCTTTATTTTTGAAATTATACAAAAATGAGAACATAAGTCGCACATTTTGAATGTGTTTTGTTGACTGGTGATACAACGCTGCTGTAGTTATAGCTCACAACATTTGATGTTGAACTGACGAGATGTTATAATAACAAGGTTATTGCCCCCAAGGCATTTGGTAACGAGCCTGTGACAATCTGTGTTACATCCTACAATTTAATTGTTTACATAGAACACTTAATTTAATTATTAAGTCATAATGTGTTGAACAACTATAAAATACAAGGGAAAATAATATCATAGATATATAATCTATAGATACTTCTAATCAAGAGCAACAATTTAAGTTAAAAAAGGTTATCAAAATGTTCTGTTTGGGTACACTCTTTCAGTGTTGTCATTTTAAATACAAAATGACATTTCGAAAATAGACTCGCCATGAAACATTGAACTTGTGTGAAACACTATCTATGGCTGGTATATCTATAAATAGAAAGATGTATAATTGTTTTCACTTATCAATTGTAACATTTTAATTATTGATCTTTGATCATTTTTGAAAAAAAATCACAAAACTTACTTAACAGTAATAAAATTAATCTCAAAACTTTAATACAATACCACTACTAAAGTAGTCAATGAAGTATTAAAAAAAACGTAATTTACAAATAACCATTGCTGAAAATATTTTACAAATATTCACAACAATTTACGCTATATCAATATATACATTTTTGCATGTAATAATATATAAACATTTGGAATATATAAAAGCGCCAATATCTGCACAAGTTTAACCTATACTGACAAATGTGTAAAACTGATAAAAACAGAGCAATAAGCTCTGCAGTAAAAATGAATTCAATAGAACCTTGTTATTTGTATTATTAACTTTGTAAGACAATAGAAAAGTAATTAATTTATTTAATACTTAAACAATTAATGTTAATAATGGTAATCAATTCCAACAGTCATTTCTAAGCCGGTAGAAATGGTATTAAAATCAGATTACATGTGTATGTATGGTTTGCATACATTTTACGAAAGAGTTCATTTGACCATATTGTCATTGCAATGAACATAATATTTGGGGCTTACAGACGTTGTAATGTGTTAGATAAATGTCACAGAGTAGAGAGGCTGACAAGATGAAACAGTAAAGACTGGTCGAGTCACATTTGTAGTAATTATTTAGTTATTATTATGTAAATTCATATAGCAATAGATTTATCATAAAACTTAATAAATGTGCCATCTATTTATTGTGCTTACAATTTACTGTGATGTAATTTGTGATATAACCATAATTCAAATGAAACTCATGAATATAGAAAATGGAATCATTAACAATGTCTACATTATGTAGCATTACAATATCCATGAGATCTATTTAAAATTTTTAGAATTTGGAATTATTTATATATTGGATGAAAATTGATGTTTCACTTGAAATGTCAATTCCTAATTTATTACTAACTAGTACTAATTAGAGATGGCCAACAAGGAGAGGTCGTGTCCTTCAGGAATAAGGATACAATGCACCGAGAGGGGCCTAACATAGTAATTCTTGATTAAAACTGAACTGTAGTCATATATGGCGAAGGCCTTTTATTTGTGATATCTAGGGAAAGGTATTTATAGAAGAAAGCTGAATTGTTGTTCACATTTTTTTTAAATTACCCTCCTTAGTAACCATTGTGTTAAAAATTGGGAACCAGTTATTAAATGTTTAATTACAAACCATGTATCATGTTACTTGCAATTCATTCTTCTTTTCTTACACGTAAATTAGGATGCTGCGAATCTGTGTTCACATACCAGCAAACAGTACAATTATTCGCACACACTTATATCACTTAAGATGCACTACAGATATGTTTGACACTAGCACTCGTCCGTGACGCGGCGGCGACCGCCGCACGCTAAGGTAGGGCGAGTGCGGTGTTACCCGCCCCCGTGCGGCGGCCACTCGGCGTTGCTGAGCAGGTCCTTGGTGGAGAGGTCGCGCAGGCTGTCGCTGAGGTCCGCGCCGCACATAGGGAACGAGAGGTCGGAGCTGAGGCGCATCTCCTCCCCCTGGCCCTGCACCTCCAGCAGCTTCGATAGCGACGGCGTGCTCGTCGACGTCGCATCCAACTCCTAAAGCACATTGTGTTTTTTATTAATATGGGCTACCCTTCTCTTGTGATGAAAAATCACCGCGAGGAATATTTTTTTTTACAACTTTTGGCTATTAGTTGTAGATTTATTCATCACTTTAGGCGAAATACTTAAAAGAAAATAAAGTTAACCTGTATTATAGCTTGCTGGCCCATGTTCTGCATGTACTGCCCCTGGCCGTGGTTCAGCTGCGGGGAGACTTGTCCCATACCCGGGGAGACGTGCCCCATGCCGGGAGACATGTGGCCCATGCCGGGCGACACGTGTCCCATGCCTGGTGACACGTGCCCCATTCCAGGCGACACGTGCCCCATTCCAGGCGACACGTGCCCCATGGCGGGGGATACGTGGCCCATGCCCGGGGACATCTGGCTCATTACGGGGGACACGTGCCCCATGACGGGTGAATGGTGTCCTATAGTGAGCTGCTGGTGGGTCATGACCGGGGAGAGCGGGGACTGCATGCCGGGCGAGTGCGGCTGCAGCTGCTGCGCGGGCTGCAGGTAGTTCTGGTCCATCCAGGTGATGCCCTGCGCGCGGTACTGCGCGCCCGCGCTCGGCCCCGGCATGCCCATCTGCTGCGGCATCTCCATCGCCCACTGCTGTACGAACAACACCTGGTTAGTTTAAGTAACATTCACACGCGGGTGCTAATATTTACACAGGGACAAGTACGACTTTAAAATGACGATATTCATATATTAACTAGGGCGTAGTAAAAATATGCCAGTGACCTGGTCGTAGGGCGGGTAGGCGTGCTGCGGCGGACTGCGCACGTAGCTCGGGGACTCTGCGACAGACACACATTTAACATAAACTATTATTCCTAAGGAACTACGAAATCGATATTATTATTATTATTTTTTTATTGTAACATCGATGTTGTTACGAAAACTTGTGTCAGTTTAATTGAGGTGTCGACACACGGTCCTTGGAAATGATTATATACTCTACAATACATTATAAACATAAATATTTTTTATTAGCAGACAAAATAAGTACCTCTGGGCTCAGACTTGATCTGTCCGCCGACGTCCATTTTGAATGTAACTGCAACACGAGTAACACGTTAATCAAAATGCATTTTACAGTTGATATATTTAAAGCGGAACAAAGACAATATTTAGTATATACACTGGTATAAGCAAGTGATTACAACCCTTCACTAACACGTAGCACGATAGTCAAATTGGATCAATAATCTATTTGCCTAGGAAAATAAGCAGCGTCCTTTGCTCCAAAAAAGTTAGTTGCCCGCTTATTTTCGACTAATTTAAAGTGTAGGTGAAATCATCAAAATTTAATCAAAATTAGTGCAAAATTATAAATCATAAATGTGCAAAAATGCCTGCTCTAGAACTACAAGCATGATGCTGTATACACAATAGTTTAAATTGGTCGACGGCAAATAGAATATACCTAGATAATGTAGGTGTTGGATGTGTCAGTTACGAATAACATAAGCACTAAGAAGAAAGCGGCGCGTGCGGATCATGTAGCGTTACATTACAAATAAAAATACAAATGCTCGCTCACCAAACACACACAAACCTCAACATGCACACAAACTAAATTTGAACGCTAATACGACAATGTGTGTCACAAACACAACAACGACCAAAACAAAAGAACAAGCTGCGGTCGAATTGAAGAAACTAGTTACAAGAGAAACGAAACCAAAAAACACTAACACAACCATGCCCGGTGTCGGCGTGTCCCGTACCTTAGAGCCCAAGTTCAGGGGTGGCGCGTGATATTGAGAAAAAAAGAAACATTTCCTTTATTTTAGTAGCATTTAATTACAGACGATGGCAACACTCAAGCCTCCTGTCAAAAGTACAGTACAAAAATGTAAAAGTCGTCTAAACGGAGCGGAGCAGTTCACAGCGGACGCGCGCTACGCATCAAAACGACAATCGAAAATTCCTTGCTCTAATTATTGTAAATTCTTCTAAACATGTCTAAAAAATTTGTAACAAAGATATGTTTAAACAATAACAACTTCTTGGGAGCGCACCTCCGCAGTCATACTCATGAACGGCTTACAACCCTGAATTGCTGTCTGCGCTCACAGCTGCCGCTGGGAAAACGCAACAGCTACCATTCTTAGAGATCTGGTAACGAAGGACCCTTTATTTGTAAAAAGCTTTTATATAATTTTCATATATTTCTTTTAGTAAAATTTTTAGTACATAAACAAAACTAATTTTAGAAATATGTTGGCATTTATAATACACAGTACATACAAAGTAACGCATACAACTTCTGTAATATCAAATCATTTCTCTTAGAGGCTAACTTTGTAAAGACGCCGAGAGCTGGGGTC
Source organism: Papilio gigon (assembly GCA_027563995.1). NCBI lineage: Eukaryota > Metazoa > Arthropoda > Insecta > Lepidoptera > Papilionidae > Papilio > Papilio gigon. The sequence goes on from JAODUI010000030.1 coordinate 7,792,728, forward strand.
TCGTCGGGCGTCGGGCACACATTTTCATATTAGCACTAAGTAAATCAAACATTAATGTTTTGTACTATTAACGACTTATGCAGCAATCATTTATACTAATCACTACAAACATTACTTTTAGACCATAATAATTATTAAATAAAATTTAAAAAGCCAATAAACATAACGAATATAGTATCTCGATTTTATAATTTCAAACATATCGTGTAACCAATAGACCAAAGCACCCCCCCACCACCACCACCACCGGCCGTGGCCGCCTCGAAGCGGCTCATAAAACATTTGTAGGTCTGTCATTTTCTATCGTCAAATTTAGACACAGGGCCAATCAACTACTCAACATTTATTAACTAACAAAGTTTTCGTCGTTTGTCAGAAAATTAATACACGTGACACCTCATTTTACTCCCGCCACCAACTTTGAGATATTTCTGGATTTTTTCTAAATTCGAGTCACTCATGTTTAATGTAGGGTATCTAATAACATTTACTTAATTTTAAAGCGACAATTGTACCTACATAAGTATAAATAATATTTAAAATTAACGTTAGTAAGAAAACCGTCACCAGAACTAGCCTACAGCCAAACTAAACAATACTGTGAGTTCCCGTGGGAACGTTTACTTCTGTCTCTGTCGTCCCTTTGCGTTAGAGAGAGGCAATGTTTCTACGTGTTGCGGAAATCACACGGTAACAAAGGCAACGGACATTATGTATGGAGACAAACGAAACAATTCTACGAGAGCCGTACAATCACATACAAGTGACGTGTTAATACATTTTGTATGTAAAAGCACAGTTGTAAACGATCGTACTCATCGATGATACTCAATGTATAGAGATATGCACGTTATAGGTATATACAGACAATAGACAAGGACTTACTGTTCTGTGCGAACGGAGACAATGGCTTCTTTCGCTTAGAGTTTACTACATCTAGAAAATATTCAAATATTAGAACATAACGGAAATGCAACAAAATTATATTAAACATTTGCAATAAATTAAAAACAATTTAAATAAAGATTGGTAACGTAACATATTCCTATAAAAGGTATTGAATACCGTATGGCAATAATAAATATTCTTACAAGTATATTGGGCTGTTTCCCGCTGGGCCGATTGGATTCGTGGCCAATCGGCCCGGCGGGAAACGGCCGTACGTTGCGAGTGTGTCCGCAGTGGTCGGAATTGTTTGTAAATTGACGTAGGTCGTGAGGACTAGAATTATTGAGAATTTATGCCCATTTTTATTTGTATACTTAAAAATAGGTAAATCTCTAGAATGATCTATATTTGTATAGACCACTATAAAGTCGCCATCTATCGGACTAGAATTCATTGGTAACACTTAGTTTTATAATTCTATGCATAGACAAAGTGTAATGTATAAGTTGCACCAAGGTCACGGAGTCTTGACATTATTGTCCCTTAATTTTAATGAGATGTTTGTGTTTGTGAGTGCGACTGTTGTCTGTGTCGTGTAGTGTTATTATTGTCCTGGCAGGAGTGAAGAGCGCGTGCGCGTACTGTACGCTTTGTCGTGAGTCGAGTCGTTTGTTTGTATTTTTCTTCACCCCTTCAATTCAATTTTTCCACCCCCTACTTCAACTTGGCTCGGTCCAGCTCTTCTAGTTGTGCGCGTGTAAGATCGGCCGGCGGCGCCGAGCGGCTAGTTGCTGAACTTGGTGGCGTCCACCGGGGAGTAGTAGCAGCTGGTCTCGTCGAACTCGGAGGCGGTGGCGTGCGGCGCGACCGCCATGTACAGCGCGTAGTGCTCGGCGTCCGTCAGCTCCAGGTCGTCGCGCAACTTGCGGAAAGCGGAAGCGTCGAGCGCCAGCACGCTCTCCGCCACTAGGATGGTGCCGTCGGCGGGCGGGATGGGCCCCGAACGGCGCAGCGAGCTCTGCGATACCTCGTCGGGGTCGGCGTGCAACGAGATGTGCGTCACGCTGTCGGCGTAGCTGAGGCCGGCGCCGGACGCGTTGTCCTTCAGCGAGGCGTGCGACACGGCCGAGCGGAAGCGCGCCGGCCGCTGGCCCGACACGCTGCTGACGGACCGGCCCGCCGCTCTGCCTCCGCCGCCGCCGCCGCCGCGCTTGCCTTCCGCCGCAGACTTCACGCTAGGCGCGGGCGACTTCTCCTTGCGCCGGAAGAGCCACGAGAAAAAGGAGCGCTTCTTGGGCGCGGGCGGGAGCGCGGGCTCACTGCGCGCCACCGCCAGTT
>JAODUI010000030.1:7795053-7821320 GCA_027563995.1 Papilio gigon
CCGGCCGCTGGCCCGACACGCTGCTGACGGACCGGCCCGCCGCTCTGCCGCCGCCGCCTCCGCCTCCGCCGCCGCCGCGCTTGCCTTCCGCCGCAGACTTCACGCTAGGCGCGGGCGACTTCTCCTTGCGCCGGAAGAGCCGCGAGAAAAAGGAGCGCTTCTTGGGCGCGGGCGGGAGCGCGGGCTCACTGCGCGCCACCGCCAGTTCGGCGCGGGGCGTGGTGGGCCGGGCAATGGGCAGCTGCCGGCCGGGGCGTAGGATGCTGTCGACGGACGTCTGGCTGGCGCGCAGGGAGTCCGCGGCCTTGCGAACGCGCTTGGGCGGCAGCGGCGGCGCGCGGTCGTCGTCGGTATCGCGCTTGAGCGGTGTGAACTCGATGATGGGTCCGCGGAAGGTCTGCACGTGCACGTCCTCATAGGGCGGCGGCTCGGGCTCGGGCGCGGGCGGCTCGGCGATGGGCACGGGGTTGCGGAAGGCGAGCTGAAGGCTGGTGTAGGTGCCGGCGTCGTCGAAGTCCTCTAGGTCGGTGTCGGTGTCGCGCACGTTGCCGGCCGTCTCGAGCCGCGTCCTGTTCTCCGAATATATCTCGTCGAGCTCGGCCACCTGGTCCAGCAGGTCGTCGAGGCTCTTTTCGGGAGAGTCAACCACGTCGGTGACGTCTCCGTTGAGGTCGGAGTGCGGGGTCGGGGGGTCGGGGCAGGGCGCGGGGTCGCCTTCGCCGCTGGTGGAGCTGACGGGGTCTGTGTCGTGTAGTGCGTTCGCGGAGTGTGCGGAGTGTGCGAGGGTGTCGGGGTCGGCGGGCGCGGGGCGGTTGTTGTTGGTGTCGGGCTTGTGGCGCAGCAGCGCGGCGTAGGGGGCGAGGTCGGGGAGCGGCTTGCGCGCGGTACCTGGAGGCGCGGTGTACTCGAAGTCGACGGCGTTGCTGCGCGCGTTGTCCGTCACCCGCTTCAGCTGCAGGTACACCTGCAACACAGGCCCACCACTCATGGACTACTTTGCCGGTGTAACTTGTATGCTCTTGATCCCTTGTTACGTCGCTGGTTTACGGAAACGGTTATCTATTGGCTCCATGTTACTTAGGATGTAGTTAAATTATTTATCGTTTCGCAATAAATCATTTTAGTTGTCCAGTCTCGTGTACCGGTTAGGGTCCCGCGCACGCGGGGCGACGCGCTGGCGCGCCGCCAGCAGCCGCTGTAACTGATTTAGCCGCCGACTAACTCAAATTACGATTTACGTAAACTGGACGATGGTCGTCACACCTTCATTGACACACATGATTATTGTTACACGTTGCTACGCGTGTGTGGGATTCTAACAGTTTTTTCAGATTTCACTATGATTTAAACGGTAGCTACACAATGAGCAGTCTGCGGCTCGTGGGCTGCAGCTGGCCCGGGGTGATACCTTGACGTTGTCGTGCGGCGCGGGGTCGCGGTAGGGCGGGATGTCGAAGGCGATGGCGGCCTGCTTGTGCACGTGCACGTTGGTGGCCGCCGCCTCCCACACCACCTTCTCGTTCTCCTTCTCGAAGAACACCACCGCCGTGTCCTGCCCCGTCACCTGCACACGACACACCACACAAATAGATAAATGCGGGCGCTGTTGAAACTAATACAATTATTTAGTTAGTACATACAAGAATGCGACCGCAAAAACTTTTTTTATGACGAACTTGGTAAATGGCGATGAAATCCGCCTTAACTTTGTTAAACAAAAACTAGGTAGTGCATTGTGAGTTTACATTGAAATTGACTTCGTCACTTTAAAAAACGTTTTGTTTTAAATATGTTAGCACAAAAAATTGTCTAGTAAGTTTTTGTCCGAGTTCGTTAACTTTTAATTTGTGATTGAACGGCCCGAGTTTAACAGGCGCGTGGACTACACACAAACGTAGGATTTGTTTCTTGCCATGTTGTTTGTTGCCATTACGAATACGAGGACCTTTTGAAATGAAACAATTGTGCAAAGGTTAATCACTATTATGTGCTTCAGATCCATCTAACAACCGTACTATCATCTCGATAGTACAGCCTTACACGCCCCCCTATAGAGGCGGCTTTGCAAGAACATAGACGTATATTGCACTCACTAGGAGTGCGTGTGTGTTGTCGCTGGGAAGAGGGGGGAGGGGGTGGGGGGGAGCAGTGGGTACCTTCTCGCAGAGCAGTATCATGGTCATGCGGCCGCCGGCGGGGCCCGCGCAGTGCGACACGCGCGCGATGTGCAGGTCGCTCATGGCCTTCTTGTCGTAGATGACGTCGGACACGACGGGCGCCAGCGCCAGCCGCACCTTGCCGCGCTCGCCCGTCACGAACACTTGGAAGCACAGCCGCACCGCGTTGAGGTCGATGCTCTGCGGCTGCCCGCGGTGGTTGAAGCCAGCTGCACGCACACGCACGCACACCGAACACTTTACTCATACTGTGTTACGATCTGTCATAAGCACAGAACAGCTTATGATCTTTATATTCGTGAATGACCACGGTGCTGCGGGAGAAGAAGCTGAAGTCTCCACATTACAGGTGAATCAGAAATTGTTCAATTGATGATGAAAATATTGATGTCTTCACTCAGTACTGCAGAAAACGATGTAAGGAGAGATAAATTGGAAATAATTTAATAATAATAGAAATGGATATATCAACCGAACTTTCAAACACATAATATAAAATACTGTTTGCATTTATGTAACATGTCGGCCGAAGCTTGTCACTACATACTATAGTAACTACGTCATATTATATTTCATGTCTGAGACTATCTTATTTTGGGTAATTCTGATTTCAGTCACGGCATTGGTATTTCCGACGCACTGCTTTATTTTCACTACATCTCTCCTCTCAACGGACGATCAGACAGCGTGACGCAAACGCAGCCAGATCGCAGACCTCCCCCCGGTCTGGTGACGTCATGGGGTCGTCTCGGGCGTTCCCACTAGCGTCACTATTTTTAATCACTAAGAATTGATTCTTCTATATAAACATAACATATATTAATATAACTAACAGTAGAATATCGTCGACCCTTGACTTCTCTCTGGGTAGTCAGAGACGGCAAGATGTTGAGGTGTCGCGGAGGTATGCGACCGATGGGGCAATTATAATATATTTTTCTTTTATTCCAACCAAATACAATTTTAGATGAATCTATGAAAAAGTAACGTTAGAGTATTGCATGTTTTATAAGTTTAATGATATGCTACTTATGTTAATTTAGTAAACCGGTATGTTGAAGTGTAAACATTTTCCCTAACATATGTTAGTATTTATACTCCGTTTAGTGGAGCGATCTAGTACGAGTAGTTCGTTTCCTTAAACATATTTGGAGAAATCGGGGCAGCGTCGGCCGGCGGCGCGGCGCGGCGCGGGGCTACACCGCTACAGAAATAGCCGCGACAGGAATACCGGCATTGTTGCCCGCCCCGCTCCCCCGCACGCTGACCACTAGCACTAACGATGTTACTAAAGATTAAGCAACTTTTATGTTATTTGTTTAACAACTAGAAGAGTTCGGCCACCATGTTCACAGCTACGGATGTTTGTTAGCGGCGAGTGATCGGAATCCGATGTAGAGTTAATTTTGTTTGCGTCGATAATCTTACTTTTGTAGGGGTCGACGCGCAGCTCCTCCCTGGTGCGCAGCGCGGTGTCGACGTCCTTGCGCTTGACGCACTGTATGCCGAGGTTGCTGAAGGAGACCAGCGTACTGTCGCCGCTCAGCTCCGCCTTCACCGTGCACACGCCGCGGTCGCATCGCTCCCGACCCACCAGGTTATGCGGGTGCGGTCTGCACATATACACCGTCGTTATAAAAATTACACGCGGTTTTCACGCGTCGACGACGGGTCACCCGCATGCTCGCATCATCGTCCCGGTACCCAAAATGACACTTTTTGTTATCAAATATACAAATAGAAGCTAACTTGTAAGGGTGGTCTTTGGTGACGCAGGAGACGACAACGATGGCGTTCCCGCTGCAGCCGGAGATCTCGATAGTGGGGTACGTCTTGCGCTCGCTCGTGCTGTTCACGCCGGGGATGGAGCCCGCGGATCGGCCCTCGCACTCGTAACGAAACCTGAAACAAGTGGCTACCTGCAGCGCTTACGAGTGGTAAGGAAGTTTCCCATATTGTTAATTTGAACATGTTCCCGGTCTATAATGATGCGCGGCCTCTTGTTGGATTGTAAAGGAACCACTGTCCACTTATCTCTTGGTCCATAATATGACCTATTTTCTATGAGTTACTGCTTACACATCTGGCCATTACAAAGAAGAGAATCGTATGCATGCAGACGAAGGGGCTGCGACCTGAATATCTTAAAATAAACATTTAGCAATGGGCGCTCCATTTCGTGCGAGTGACTTGCTCAGATGGCGTCTTGTTCGAACATCGATCTAGTGCATATAAACATCTGTTACATCTCCCACTGCTAATTCCACACATTTTATAGTTTAGGATTACCAAAGCAGTATACCTGAGTGCCTTGCTAGCGGGCTGCTCGACGATGCGCACGACGGGCGCGGCTGCAGGCGCCGCGGCGGGCGCGAGCGCGGCTGTGTGTCCGTGCGCTGCCATGGCGGGCATGACGGGCATGGCTGGCGCGGCGGGCGCGCTCCGCGGCATGCCACTCACCGAGGGCGCATCGAACGCCGGGTCCGCGATGCAGATCGCGTCCACTGCACACAAACATACAGTTCAACCTTAACAATTGAGTCGGATTAAATAAGATATTAAGTGGTCAATTCACCTTAACAGTATTAAATTAATTCCTATTCAAATCAGTACTTTTATCGCTTCCGATAATATGCAGATTAACTTAATTCTCTAACGCACACTAACATTGCCGCTGCGATGACAATACTGAACGTTACACGCATATTTGGAAGAAAATCGGTAAGTATATAATTGTATTCATGTAAATATATCGACTAGCCTTTGATAACAACCAATATAAATTGTATAATATTAAAGGAAAACGAATTAGAAGGAGTAGGTACTAATAAATAAGTATTAAGTTAATTAGAAATTACTACATTAAACAAATTCAATAATTCATGGCAGACCACATACAATTAAAAACATTAAAGTCCATACCACGAAAGATACACACATAAATTGTCATTTACATTTCAGAACAAGAAAACGTTTAAATGAATAAAACAAAAGGTAGCCGAATACACTTTCATCGGGTCGCAAATTTGACTAGCACGTGTTGTATTGTATAATTGGACGCTGCGATCGCCGACTTCACACCGCAACACTGGCCAACAATTTCGCACAGGTGTTTTATCAGTGGGCAACAGCAGAAGTCGTACTCACTTCTGTCTACGCAACGTTTCTTCCAGTTGTGGCGGCCGAGCGCGCGGCGCGGCTGGTGCAGCTTCATTGCGATCACATTTATTGTCACAAAAATATTATTAATTTATTACATGTGTATTTAACGGGATAGTTTGCTGCAATCCCGACGAAGCAACGCGGACTAGCAGTCGCCCGAGCCGACTCTTGTCAGCGGCTGCGGCTACGTCACTCAACTTGGATTTTCCCGCTCCGCAGATAATGTATTGAATATGTAATAAATAACAATACAGTTTACGCTCTACGTCACTACATTATAGAACTGAAAGTCAATTAACTTGCAGGACTGATAACGAAATCTTGCACAAATAAAATCAGACTAGCAGCTCAACCTGTGTCCGAGTGGAAATACATTTATGTAAACAACAAATTCTGTTAATATTTAAGAAAGAAGGAGGTTATTTATTAAACAATGATTGTCGGCATTTTTGCACCGACGATAGCGGCTCCACGCAATAATAGAATGACCTGACAGTAATATAGACAAACTTTTTATAAGTAGGAACGAAGCAAACGATGTGATTTGCAAGTAACGTGTCCACGTAGAGATGAGTGTAAGAGATCAGAGTGCAGGGACGAACTATACATCGCGACAGTGATAAAGGGGTCATTGATGTAAAGCGAGGTGAAGTTAAGTTTATTTATAAATTAACTTGTGCTTGTAGACCAAAAACGTTTTTTTCTATAGATGTCAACTTCTCGTACTTTTGGAACATCAAGAACGACCCGGAGAAAATTGTTGAAGGGCTACTATGTTTGCCTTATTTATTTTTATTAATACATACTAGATGTATGGCTGCACGTGGCTGGCACATGTATGACATATGATAAATTAATTTTGATATTGCATACGGACACTGCGATTTTATATATCTGTGGAGACGCTGCATGAATATAAGGAAAATTATAAGCGAAAATAAACACAATATTAAACTACTATCAACTTTTTTAATTGTCAATACAATCTACAGGCGACAGTCACAGATCACGGCCGGAGAGAAATCGTAAGGATTAAAATAAACAGTACAAAGGTTAACACAGTGAACAGCTGTTACAGATGTATTCCCATTTACGTTACAAACGCATTAAATATACAGATAACCGGCTATGCGCTGGTTATACGCTACATTTGAATTATTTATTCAAATGACTGCACGTCCCACGTCTCACACCGACAACTATGAGTTTTAAAAATAAATAGATGGGGTACTCAAGACGTCAGCGAGCTAGCGACTAGACCAACTATAATCAACTTGTACCAAATAAACAGAACAAGTTATAAGGCCACAAAGTTATATTTGTTTGCTAGCGGTAATGTTAGCAAAATCTTTGATTACAAAGACTGAGCCTTTGATAATAATCCTAATAAAGTTCTTTCTTAAATAAATTCTGGTTGAATTGGGAATAATGAGCGACAGTAAATATATTTCGAGGTGCGCCGTAAACTGATTTTTTTATGACAAAATTAACAGATTTTTGTTAAATTACTAATAAGCCTTACTGTCCCAACTCACTTACTACACCAACTAAAACTTCCTATTGCAACCACTACTACTAGGCTTGTTGTACTCCGATGGCGGGTTTCAAATAATATTGATGGGATTATCAGACAATCAAGAATATGGAATTTTAAAGTACATGTAGTTATAATAATAATAATAAATAAGTAAAGGAAATAATAGTATTAATTACATTTGGTTTTACCAACATTGATAACAAGATAATGCAATGCGTATCTGTAGAGTGAATATCCCTTAATTAAAACGCCTCCAATATTTTTATAGCAAATATTCAATTAGTTGTCAATTGCATTTTTATATTAATAGGAGAAGATAGAAAAACCGTAGTACTCGAGTTTGTTGCGCAGTAACTACGATAATTACTAGGCGAAGAAACCTTTGGTCATAGACTAGCAACATTATTTAGAGTGGATTAAGGACTCTAAGATGCAGAGAATACACGGCAGAGGACGCGTGTGCGGTGATGGAAGGAAATATATTTGAGAGTTTACGGGTTGAAGAAATGCAACATGAGGTGACCGAAAGCAGTAAGATCTTTAAGGCGTCTAAGGGATTTATGTTATTTTAATCTTTTGTGATCTGTAGCTATTGTTCTTGCAGCATCCTTGGTATCTGCGTGGAAGTCCTTAAGAAATGTTGTCTGTCGCCGAGGTCATTTTTAATCTATTTTTTTTATGTTATTCTTCTTCTAATTTCTGTTTGAAATAATGAGAGTTAACTTGGATTGAAAGTCTATCGCTGACAAAAACTAAATCAATTTTCAAAGATGCTCATCCGCACGAGGAAAACATCTCGGGTCATTCATTAAAGGGGCTATCGTTAGATAATGACCGACACTGCGATAAGCCGAGACGTGTTACCACGTCCGGCACACGAGTCGCGACCTCATCACTGCGTAGTAGCATCTTAACTACCCGCGACCACATTCAGTTTCAATCTAGGCTCGTTATAAATGCTGAATACCAGACCACTATTCATAACATCACATAATTTCAGTGAATGTCTATAAAGTCTAATTATTAATTAACGATATATACATTATTTTTTATGTCCTGAATTGGAACAATTCCTTTTGTAGAAACAGGACTTACAAGTTTTAGATTACGCACGCTATTAAACTTAGGAGGTTACTGAAATGGGAGAAAGTGTGATTCGAGAATTTCGTGTGGATGTAGCCGCAAGGGAACAGCTTGTAATATGATACAGAGATGTCAATAAGGAAGAGTTCTAAACGAATATGAGTACAGATGCAATTAATAGTGGCGCATATCACAGGGGGGCGTTCGCGCACTGAGATGAGGTTATCGCGAGATGCGCCTGCGCGTCGCGCGCACAGACTAGCACGTTTCAATTACCTTAAATAAAATATTTCTTTTTAAAGTTAATATTAGCAGATGTTTGTTAATTTGATAAAATTTCTTGTACTGCAACTAAGCTCTAAACTTATGCTAGGATATGGTTTACAATAACAGGCTGGCGGGATTCGAACTCACTATGACATATTATTGAAATTAATTCTTTTTCAATTTCGTCGTTACAATTATTTTTTTAAAAGCTGTGATCACATTGACATGGGGCAAGTGGTCGCTCAATGAACTGGATGCTATTAAACTCTAAGCATACGAATAAATCATAACCATGGCAGATGTCCAACCGACCTTCGTAGCTCGCATGAAAATAATTTATTGCTTAAATAGTACTCACAAATATCACTTATGTTGAGGTCGACTGGGCCCTTGTCACTCTCATGTTGTCCTACGACGAGCGCGCGATCTGTAATACAACACACATTAGTCGTGTCATTTGCTTCCGACTAGTAATGCAACTCCGGCCAATGTCGGCGCTCGGCAGGGCGAGAGCGAGGCAGAACACAAACGTAATTATTATGTATCATATACAAAACCATCGACACAAAAACTCTCAACGGAATGATTACAGACAAAAATGTCTGCAACACAACGCTTTGCAAGCCTGATACAGTACAATCGCAACCGTTCGCGATGTTCCACTTACAAAAAAGTTGCCCCGTACGCAAACTCCTCCCCTTCCCACAAATGAAGAGCACAAACACCGGGATAATAGTAAAAAAAAAACAATTATTCATGCTTTCACCACTGACCAACATTTTCTCACAAACACATTTAAAAACTGCACCCTATTGGCTATTAGTCCCGCGTCGTCGACACAATACGTACGAAACGTTCAAACGACTGAAGCTTTTAAGGTGGAACACCGCGGACGGTCGCGTTGGTACATCGCATAAGTGCAGGATGTATAGATAATAATGTGTAATACATTACTTTATTATTGCTGTTCAAAACACTACTATAGTTTATCGAGCGTGTCGACAGCAGCGCGGACACCGCTCACAGTCCTGACTTCTTGTTAATTAAATTAAGCTTTATCAAAACGATGTCGTAAATTGCGCCAGAATATTGTTCCCATCAATAGTCGAACGGCGGATTTGAAATCCGCAACTTAATCTCATACTACGTACATTTAATTATTAGACACCTATATACAGGTCGACTCAACGTGGGTGGGCTTCCCGCAAGACGGACCGATGATTCGGTTAAGCTTGCGGGAGCATCCTGGACGAGGACGGCCGAGGACCGATCGTCGTGGCGTTCTTTCGGGGAGGCCTACGCCCAGCAGTGATCGACGTATGGCTGATATGGTGATGATGATTATGATTCAGTTGAGAAAAACTTTTTTTTAAATCAAACATCATTAAGTTATTGGCGCTTACATCTGAGTTATTAATTATTTCACGGAGCGGTTGTTAATGTCATGTGCCGCTCTGACCTCATAAGTTACATCTAAATACTGTGAATCCTGCGACGTGGTCTGCGCGCAGTTACTAAGAAATGTAGTAAGCCGATGCGCTGGCCGGGACAGTGACCTATCTCTGTGCTAAATTTCATCGAGATCCCTAAAGGCGTTCCGAAGTAGCTCACAAACTAAATTTCATATCCAAGTAAACAATCTACAGAGGAGTAATGCTATCGTGAACATTATCACACCAATATCGTATTACTGGGATTCATTATCGTCTGCCGTTACATCTTTACGATATTCGTTTATTTATTACCGCAAACGTTAACATGTCCCGCCCAACAATCCCCTTAGCATATTAAATCACTGAACTATTTTTTAAAATCTCTCCTATAGATAGTAAAATATGCAATACATAACACTAAAATAAAAATGTGCAACGAGCCTAGGTACTCTTTCGAATGCTGGTGGTGGCCGCACCCGACATTTAAATGTTTTGCACTTATGCAGGTTTTACATATTTATGAAAATGCAAATTAAAAATGAATTTCTATTTGCAGCTTCGTTTTTCACAATTCATATAACAAGATTGTTCGGGTTATTCCAACTATAACAATAAATATATATATATATATATATATATATGCTAATAAATGTTTATTTAAACGCTATAACGCCATAACAATTCGATCGGCCATCCTACACATGACAAAAAAAGCCAAGGCAAGGAAAATCCCATTTTTTACTGTATTGTAACCGTCAGTTCGCGGGTTCGAGTTTCGGAATGGGACAATCTACGAAATGCGGTGCATATAATTTAAATAAAACGAGCATCCCTTCAACCCGAAGTAGATAAAAGTAGATAGTAAGAAGTGCAAGTCTCTCGAATAAGAACGCCCGGACGAGACCGAGGTTTAGGATGATTGTAGTTGGCGCGTCAATGTTTTAGGAAACAACAGACCGTCGATACAGCGCCCAGGAAGTAAGAAACGGTCCATGAAACTTACGATATCACAGCTGACTACAGGGATGATCTTAAAAGCTTATACTACCACCGAATATTTTTGTTTACATAACAAACATATGATCGCTTGTTGCACTAAATAAAAGAAAATTAACCTTTCTGCCTGCCCCGAGAGAAAACATGCAGTATATACATCATGGTGTCACAAAACAATATTATTTCCACTTAATATTTGTAATGAGTACAATCCGCGACAGGCCGAGATGAAGGCACCCACGGTACTGGCGCGCACATAAACCAGTTTCGCTACATACGCGGGGTTGAGGAAAACATGAGAGACAATGCTAGTAAAATTTGCTTCGGCCGGCGGCCCATTGCGTCAACTCTGGGGAGAACTTAATATACAAACTTGTTTTCCGTTTTTCTTTTATAACAAATTTGTTTGTTCTTATTAATAATGCACGCGCGAGACTTGTGCATCGGCTTCATGCCTGCCTCATTACGCATGCGAGTGTTTACTCACTGCTGCGGTTCGTTCTACCGTAATCTCCGTGACTTGCAACTTCTTAAAAGTAAATTAAGCACTCGTTTAGGAACTACGCGCAGACTTTAACAAGTGTTTTGATCTCAGATTGCCGTATAAGGTGTATAAACGGACCCGCGGGCCGGGGGCTGCGGGCCGGGGACTGCGGGCAACTAACTATAAAGTCTATTCAAGGACATGTTCCTCTATATGCGAGAGGGCAACTTTTGACATTCATACTTTATTTAATTTGACAAATTTAGAAGTGTCAATAGCTTAATGGTTAATGGTTCGGATTTACGAACACAATGTCGAGGGTTCGAATCCGACCTTTCCACTTAAGTCTTAAAAGATGTCTCTGAAATTTAAAACTTAGTTGTAATGGTGCAAGAAATATTAGCAAATTACCAAAATCTCCGCTAGTAGTTAAAACAAATGTATTGCGTATTTTCCTTGTATTATTTGATAGGAATATTGTTTCAATTAAAATAGCCTGATATAATTGCTATAGCAGTTTATTGTTGTATGTTAAATGAATTTATTTTGGACTAAAGCCAATGGCACAATGATAGTGTAAACCTAGCTGTATGGGGGTCGTGGGTTCGAATAACGAGATTTATTTTATTATATTAGGGAATATACATTGGAAAACTATTTTTAATAACCAGCTCATACCATGAAAAGAACATGAATCAAATGAAACTTCACACAATCTGTCCGGTGCTTGAGACAGCAACAAACATAATACAATAGACACATCATACACATTGACAGCCATACAAATGACTGTTAAGACAGTTTCATTCATATAATAAAAAAATCAATGCCGGGATAATTGCAGGTAATAAGTGCTATTAAACCTCAATAGCCTATTGCCTAACATACAAGAATTTACAGCTACTTGTGATAAAATGATTGAGAAGTTACAGTGATTAGTAGTATCTCTTAGCATTCATTCATCTTAAAATAGATTTCAGTTGCCTTCTGCACCGGCCTACCTCCAGCCCGGTGCAGCTGTGAGTGCTTCCTCATGGCAAACAGTGATTAAGTCACAAAAAAATTATATTTAGCTCCAGAATGTTCTTACCGGGGCCATGCCTTATATTAGGAGTGAGTAAACATTAGTCAACCCTGCGGTCACAGAGAAGCTGACTGCACAGACAAAACAAATAGTATATCATCATCAGCCCTTGTCTACCCACTGTTGGACGGAGCCCCTACCCATTGACTTCCACTGTATGCGGTCCTCTAACTTCCACAAAAGTATAACAATTGATAAAATGTTGTTATTTTTTGACTAACGTTTGTACAGTGTTGTGTGTAAACTGTGAAATAGAGCAATTTCAATATTGTATATTTTAAAAGAATCACAATACTTGTCACAAAGTGAGAATAGTATTGCAGAGCTGTCCGGACATTTGAACTAGTGTACAAAATGAAAAACGTTGGGGATTTTGTGAAATACAGAGAAGGTAAAAAAAATAAGAGTGCTCCAATATTTAGTTTTCCTAGCATTAATTATTTACCAGAATACTGATACTCAATAACTAGCTAGTTTATTAATAACTACATTTATCTATAGGTTTTGTGAAATTGCAAAATTAGAAAAGCAACAGCCTACAAAGTGCTCTGTAAACTATCAAATTTCTCAAGTGTATTTACAATATTCATCAAACAATAACACGTGGAAGAATGCATCAAAACAAATCATACCACAATAATTACCATACAGTTAAAATTTGATATATTACTTAATTGTTTACTAGGACACACACAAGCACTTATTACTACATCCACAAAGCGCACTATGCAAAACAAGCAGACAGTAAACCACAATTATGATAACAAGATCAAAGAGCAATTGGTTGACTAGCAATTACTTATATGACACACGATAACATTACATGTGCAGCCGATGGTTCCCAGCAGATGTCCGCAACAGTGACACTTGCATTTCTATTGTGTTTGTACATCAGTCTAATCAAAGTGAATAAAAGAGATGATATATACCAATACAACTGCCACCACAGTGATGTTCTAAGAATACACCAATGTTGATGACAAAGGGACTTTAGGAATCATGGCTCTCTTAGCATTGTCTACACCTATATTCAGCTTGTGAGAAGTAAATTAGTATTAACTAGATAAAATAGCTATTTTTTTTAAAGACAAGACATCTTATAACTTGAACACAAACTATGTTGCAAGTAATTGACTTACACTTTGACTTGTAGTGTTTCCATAGCTTGTTCGTCAAGCTACTCAGTTGGTTAAGTGTAAGGAAAAATGTAATGTAAAAATTTGTCATTAGAAACAATTCAGAGCAGTGCACATGTACAGCAGTTTTAAAAATGAACTAATAAAAAAATTAGATCACATGTTATTTAACCTTACAATTATTTAAATTACACAAACATTAACAAAAACTACTTACAGAACTATGTTGTTAAAACTAAACCTAAGGGTGTTAATAAGTGTACTAGGCTAATAGAGACATTTGGTACAAACTAAACATCGAATCCTACTTTCGATGTACGTATGTGCGGATGGCGATTGCGGCCAGCGTAAGAGGTATTTTTAGAACCACACTCAGCGAGCTGAGCAACAGACAGAGAAAAGCTATTATTTACAGTACAGTCTGAAAATGAACTACTGAAAAGACCCGGCCAAACCGAATGCGATTTAGCCAGCGAAATAAAAAAGAAACTATGTGCAAAGTGGCAGGCGCGAGTGTCAATTGCCAACGGACGACATAAAAAAGACATGCAGTTTCTTTACGGTTTACCTCCGTCGTTGTCCATTTCAATATTTATCGAATGTCTAGCTGGCAGACACCTCACGGCCGTCCTTCGGTGGCGCACATTTACTTTAACTTCGTCATTATAGCACTGAACGAAACGCACTTTACGTTTTAGACTGCTTCTACGAACTTTGAACACAAAACCTCACTGGTTAGTAAGCGATCAGGAAATAATACACGCACGGTCGACTTCACTATACGTAAACTAAAGACGTACCTCCTCGGGCATGATCCTATAATAACTGGCTCTTCTTTCGTCCAAGGAACTAGTTATCAAGGTCTCGACGAAAACAGCATGCACGCATCCATAAACTTAACACAAACTCGTCGGACACTGTATACACCTTTTGTTTTATTTTGCCGCAATTTGTAAAGCAACAAGAAATATTAACACAATTTTAATGAAAAAAATAATTGAAAAACGATCGGCAGAAGTTAACACTTTGTCGTCCGACGGAGTGAACGTCAAATCAAATGATGATAATTTTAACTGTGTGTGTTGAGCTGCACGACGCACACTAATACGGAGAAGTTCCTATTGGTCGTAATCCGTCACATGGGCTTAATGACGAATGCGGATGCCGCGCATGCGCTGTGCAAATTCAAAACTTTTCAACATACGAAAGAGCGAGAGAAAAACAAAACATTAACGTACCGAAGTAAGTTATTCTACAGTTTCCCGCGTTTTACTTCTAATTTATTGCCATATTTTATTCAATATTATTCTAAACATTTTGTTCCACCAGTAACCAGTAAAACATTATGACGCTTTGTAAGGTTAACTTAAATACCAAGAATTCGAATAATCTGAAGCTAATAATTATTCCTACAATGTTTTTGAGTTCACCGTGTAATGTTTGTTGTGTAATGTTAGCAAGTTGTTTGTTTTCCTGCGGAGATTAATTACCTATCATACTAGTTCTTAATACTTATATCGCAATTAGGTACATCTTTTAGTTTAGCAACCCCTGTATGAGTCACGGGGCTGTTTAGAACGATCCGGGAAGGCGTGGGACGTTTTCATTTCTGACTCTTATAATACATATTAGATTAGACGGCATGAGTCACCGCCACCGCCACCGCCACCCTTACGCATTTTCTACAATTCACAAAAATGTACGTACGGCGAGAGGATAGCAATTTAATGGTAAATTAGTGAATTATTTTTCTTTCCATAACTTTTTTACTTCGTTTACAATAAAAACATCAGCTTCAATTCTCCTGATTTTGTAAAGGAATTAACATTAAAGTTGTAAAACCTGTTCGTGTGTTACCTTACAAAATATGATTGTTGCTAAACAATATTATGAACAAATATTTTATAATACTATTAAAAACAATAGTTACGTACAAGGAAGCTGGTTGTCTTGACGTAGTAATGTAGATAAAGGCGCGGTGCACGTATGAGGGCTCGGCGCTTGTGTCATGATAATCCCTATATTATTCTTTTATCAAAAGCAGATTGTCAAAGTTTGCATCCTTATAAACTAACGTCTCTCAGTACAGTTGCTATGATGACATTTAAGAAACATCAATAGAAAAGAAGCCAATATAGGAAATATATGGACTGCAGGCCTAGCGGTCATGGGTTACAATCCCCTCAGGAACGCAGCTATGCCTGCGTGGCAAGTCGCCGCAGCGTAAAAGGAGAATCACAAAATAAAATAAAAAATTCCACTATAGTGAAATCGGAATTGAATAAATTTGTTCATTTTCCTGTTAGCATCAGCTTATACAAGCATACCTAGTTGTGATTAGAAAGTTCGTTCGGGGCTCGTTTGTTTTGCAAGTGCAAGCGTGACTCAGTGGCCGGTGCGCGGCGGCGCGGCGGCGCGGGGCCGGCGTCGAGCAGTTGTCTATGGTCGCGACGAGGTGGCGTGTGGCGGCGGTGGCGGCGTCTGGCGGCGCGGCGGCGGCAACGCGCCTGTCACTTCGCGTGTGGCGCCAAACCTGCCATTTCACCGCGATTCAAATTTCAAAGCGCTATTTTTTATTACAACCCCTGTCCGACTTCCTATTTTACCCTCATTTTGAATTGCGTAGGATTACGCGTTTTATAAAATAAGTTATAAGGTGTTGTTTAATTATTGATCAGGCTGTGCGATAACGTTGCCGCGAACAATAGTTACATTATTTGATATTTCACTTCGTTATTCGAGTAATATCTGCTCAAGCTCTGACGTGATAAGATCTTTTCACTTAGTTTTAGTTTGGAACTCGGTCGTTAGTTTAAAGCCAAGTAACAATTAAATGGCTACTACGCGAACAACTGCCGTTGCATCAGTAGACTAGTATATTCCAACATGTTTATATTTATTGAAATAGATTTATCATATTGGTTTGCTTCGTTTAGTCAAATTTTATTCAAAAATTGCTGTTAGAACAATTTTTTTTCTTTCTTGTCATTTATCGACAAAATGTGAAGTGACGCGCAGGTACGTCGGCAGTCAACACGGCGGCAGGCGATACGATCAGGAATAATTTAAAGTGTTAGGGAGCGCCGCGGCGCCAGCCGTAGCGGCGCCCTGACCGTGTGCCCCGCGCGAGGCGAAGCCCGACTGGCGCCGGCAGTGGAGTCGCCACTCACTCTGCCAGACAAATTACTTTGTACAGGAGTACACTTGGTGTCTACGAAACTTTAGCAAATTATAGGAGTCTTTGTAGTTCACAACAAATACATTTCCTTATTGTAATATAAAAAAAAATAGATACGATAAAGAAAGCGGCCTTTTGAGGTATAGCTAACGCCCACCGTGGCCATCGAAGTTTTGTACTACATCCTTTTTGATTACAGACGTAATGGCCGCAAGCAACGCTGCCTGCCTGCACTGTTCCAAGTAAGTATACATTCGAAAAAAGTAATAATGAATTCAAACATATGTCATCTTTCAATCTGACAACCGTTTTCAAAGAGATCATTTGTTGCTAATCGGTTTACTTATTTTTATAAAATGCTGGAGCAATCACCCAAAATGGCGCAACATGCCTCGCCGCCCGTCCGCACCGGCGCCGGAGACATCTCGGAGCGGGAACTGTCCCGCGAGTGGTACAGCCTCTCCACCACGCCCACTACGTGAGTATTGTGCTGGCTGAGATGACCAAACTACCACGATAGAAAATTAAAACCCTGCTTATAAAATTACCGTTAGTGGCCATTATGAATGTTATAGGATTCTTTGAATTATGTTGCGTAGTCACCACTATTCCCGGCCCACGATTTTGAAAAATATCGAAGTCCCGCAGTTCATAAAATAACTTGCCTTATAATAACTTAATATCAACAACTTCAGTGGCTTTTAATAACAAGGAAAGTAGATGGACACGGGTTCTCACGCAACGTATTCCCGTTTTAACCGAATGGTCAAAGTGCCCATAAGATTTACAAGCCCCTGTTTATTAGAATTAAGAGGTACCATTTAAGTCTCCTTTTAGGTCTTACAAGCGAAACCTGTGGGTCTGGTTTCATACGAGGAATGGGGTGACTACCTAAATATTAGCAGAACTTTTGTTTCAGCATTAGCTAACTACTCCTAGTATATTTGGATATACGTTGTAGCAATCGTAAACATTGCGACCGCAAGGCCACGTGGTCTGAAAGCGGGATGACGGGCAGTAGATCTGGCTTCGAACCTTGTTGTTTTCCCTGTGATGACGAATGCCTAGCGTCATGGGTCTACGCACTTTGTCACGCCGCTTCTTGTTTGTGTTGTGAAACACATCCTCATTGTCTCGAAATTACGAACATTAGTACTTCCTTAAATGAATAGAGAATGTGAACTTGCTGGAGTTAGCGTAAATCTGTACTAACACTTCGATGTTACGTCATTTGTGTAAGACCTTTTGTAGGCTGCAGGTTATTCATTCTTTAGTGGGCCGAGTAAAGTTCAGAGTGCTGTAGAGACGTATTTAACAATGACTTGTTTACGTCAAAGCAATGATAATGATTACACCACCATTATTAAATGTCAGTTTGGTTTCATTAATAAGCATTACATCGAGCGGATATCTCGGTCACTACATCACTGATGATAAACTTATTTTCCAATTACCTTTACCTATTCGATTAATTGTTTTCCTAATGTAATGCCTGCGACTTTAGCCGCTTGGAATTGATGAAAATAATAGTGTAAATCTGTTTAAATCTCTATTTCAATGTCATACGCCGAGTTACTTAGTAGCAAACATACACTTGAGAAGACATTAAAAACTCATGCAACATCGTGTTCCAGCCGAGTGCAGCCCGCGCACCCGCGCAAGCAGGTGTACTCGGTGCCGGTGAGCAAGTTCGGGCGCGCGCAGGCGCCGGGCTGCAACCTGGAGCGCATTCGCAGCTGCCTCGAGGAGCTGAGCAAGGCGCCGCCGCAGCCGCCTCGGGTCGCGCACAAGGCCGCATCGCTAGAAGATCTCACGCCTAGCAAGAGGGGCTCGAAGAGAAGGTGAGGGAACCATGTAACTAACGTGCTCAGTGTATGTATGTCAGGCGACCCCATGTACGATTAGGAATTGGTAAATATATAAGCAGCCTTTCGAGCCTGAAGCTGTACGAAGGAAATGAACATGTAACGTCAAACAAGCTTGAAACAACAGCTAACTACATCGGCCGCTTTGATCGCTTGTAGGTCTTCCATGCTTCTTCCTTCACTGCGTAGTTGGCTGAATGTTTGCAAATGAACATATCAGACAATTTTAGAGACTAAAAAACAGTACTTATAAAACTGTTCTTTAGATATACAAAGCAAAGCTGATAATACACGTACGTAAAAATGTGTGAACAAAAAATCAGCCTTTACATACGTCACAATTTGAATCGGAAATTTTGTGCAAACGGCAAGGAGAAGTGAAACAAATGATAATTTATTTAATAATTTTCTTTTCCAAAGCATTATTAAATAAAACATAATTCACAAATTCAATTTCAGATAAAATTAACTTCTTAAGAATTACTTGCACTTTTAAAGGTCAGTCTTAGTAATTATGAACTTTGGCAAATAGCAGTCAACTTAGTGAGATTTGAGTGAGAGAGGCTTTTCCGATGCCCCTTCGTGTGACTGCTTTTTTCGCGGGATTTTGTCTGAAATACACAGTTGTACAAATATCAAATCAGTGCTGTAGGAGACGATTTAGTGATACAAAAAAGCGTCGAAAGTGCTATTTGGCGCTTGTGCGCTGTGCGATTTTTTGTAGATTAATAACTTTTAAATTGGCGCAAAGTCGCTCTTTGAAACGTGATCTGCTCAAGTCTCTAGCGGGCAGCGCGCACTTAGTCGCGGCAGGGGGCCGTCGTGAGGTTCACTTTTGCCATTGCGTACAATTTTATTTCAATGTCAATATTCGCGAAGGGTAAGTAGCACGAAGGGTGGGACTAACTGAAACTGTTCTATACATCATATATCTTGTATCAGTTTATACATTAACTGTTATATTTACTAAATAATAAGAAAAAATGTTATTCTACGAATTTTTCCATTAATTTTTCGTAGCAATGGTTGAAAATTGTGAAAAGGGACACGAATGGTGATGAGGTTTTGGGAACTATTTTTTTAAATGGCTTTTGTCTTATAAAATACAATAAATTGATCGGCAACACGTACCCACTTAACTATGTTTATAAAGAAGTGATCCTAATCGGGTTCGGGTTCAATGTGTCGCCGGCAGCGAGACACACAAACATTTGCCCAGTTATCCGGACTGAGTTTAGTTTGTTTTATCAGAAAGGTGCCGGAGGGCGGTGGCGGAGTGTCGGGGCCGGGCCGCGGTGCTGGGCCTCGCGCGGCGCAGGAGCAGGCGGCGGCGCGGGTGGCCCGCTTCATGCTGCTGGCCGCGTGGCGTCGCCGCCGGCACGACCTGCGCTGTCTGCGCAAGACCCTCGAGGTCCAGGTAGCTTATTCCAGTCAATGTTACACTAGTCATATCTTCGGACCATATCACGACATACTCAAACACCAGGTCCCTTATTTGTAATTTCTAAAAAAACAATACAATATTTAAATAATTGGTACGGAATACTGTGAACTCAGTTCATAATGCGTGCGGGAAGGGTTTTAAAAGAGCAAATGACCTATTAAATAAATGATATTTTAATTTTAAATTAGTGTCGGTGTAGGCGCCCCGCTGCGGGTGAGGGTTGCGTGGCGAGTGGGGTAGTGCTGATAAAGCCGGGGTTGTAATGCAGGGGGCGCGCGACCTTGAGTGCGACCCGGCGCAATCGTTGGGGTCGGCGTTGAATCCAACCTGTCCATCGATCAGTAAGTGGAGGTGTAGGGCCCAACAATTAATTAAATTATACACCACAATTTTTTTTAGCGCGTTAGAATTCTTCTCTATAGAATTATTTTCAGCTTAAGCAAAAACAAAAACCAGATGTAGTGTCGGAGTCGTCGTGTTGTACAGGTGAGCAGCAGTGAGCGGTTGCGCGTGCAGGTGTGGGCGCTCAAATCGCTGCTGGAGGCGGACAGCGGCAAGCTGCGGCTGGCGCTCAAAGAGCTGCAGCGCCTGAAGCAGCTGCTGCACGAAAGGGACGCCGAGAAGGCACTGCTCGAAAAGGTACACTGTCCGTACGGTCACGTTCTTAGTTAACTCTACACATCTAGTTTGCTAAAATTTAGTGATTTATTCCGTAGGAGAAGCGGGCGCTAGAGGGCGACGTGAGCGCGGCGGAGGACCGCGCCTCGGAAATGAGCATCGGTGAGCCTTTACACCTTCTACCAGGAGGGAATATGTCGATGGCATCATTTGATGATTGTGGTGTGATGTGATGGTGCTCAGGGTGGCGCAACTGCCGCAACGAGCTGGAGGCGGCAGGCGCGGCGGCGAGGGCGCTGGAGCGCGCGCTGGCGCTACAACTGTCGGCACAGGCGGACCTCGTGGCGCAGCGCGACGCCGCCAGCCAGTCGGTGAGTCCGGGATCGAGTTAGATATTACATTGTAAATGTGAAGGTCTGCAACGGGCGTTGTGTGCAGGCGTCGCGGCTGGAGGGCGACGTGCGGCAGCGCGAGGCGCTGCTGGCCGCGCTGCAGGCGGAGGCGGCAGCGCTGTGCGGCCAGCTCGCCGACAAGCAGCGCGCGCTCGACTGCGCCGCGCAACAGATACACGCCGGACAACAGTGAGTGCCGCGACTGACCGCCTGTGCCTGTGCGGCCATCTCGACAACGCGATATCGTGATCTTTGCTTTAAGAAAGATTGACAAATTTGTGTGGAGATTGTATATTTTGGAAGCGAAAATAACTTGATCGTGTTATGTCAATTTTGGTTTGGTTAGTGTAGGCGGCTACTGATTTTTTATCTTGAATTTCTCAATACAAGTTTGTGACGCACACGCAGGGCGCGCCTGCGCAGCGCCGGCATGCGCTTGCGACTGGCGGCTCGGCTAGCGCGCGCGCTGCGGGTGGCGGAGGAACAGCGCGCGACGCGGGCGCGGCTCGAGGCGGCGCTGGCCCAGCGCGACCGCCAGTTGGTGGAGGCCCGCGGGCGCTGGCTGCCGCCCCCCTTGCTCAGGTACCACCCTACTTTTCTCAACGGCAGTATAAAGAATGTACGAATTAATTTGATTTCCTTTTTTCTTTCGTTATACAACAGATGCTTATAAAATTTTTGTGTGTAAAAGTTAACTGTTAGAATTATTTAGATTAGCGGAGTGCGCGCGCTGCTTGCTGCGGCGGCGCTCCTCCTTCCGCGACGTGTTCATCTGGTCGCTGCTGCCGGCGCGCCACGGCTGCTGACTGCGCCGCCCGCACACCACTGCACGCTACACTTGGCAACACTGACGTCACACAATCATAGAACATGGCGGCAAATTTTTGGCGCCATTTTTTGACAACTATGTTTAATAGAATACAATATTTTATTGGTTTAAAATAACGTACACGGAGCTTGTATGCCTTAAAATACTACAAATTAGAATGAAACGGTAAGTAATTTTTGACATATTGTTATACTTAAGTTTTGTAGGTTATATTTAGGATTTTTGTGTATTGTTGTTAGTTTGTTTGGACACGTTAAATGTAATTTTAAGGGTTGTGCAAAATAAATTTTAATTTATAGACATGTTTTATTTTGGTTTTGAAAATAATGGTGTTGTTCGTGTACACAACAAAATAACGTTGCGAAACCGAGTTTACATTAGACGTCAATTTTGTATAAACAACTCTATCGGCTATATATCTGAGGTAATTTTATCGGAATCGGGCCAGGGAAGGGAAATAAAATGTTTCACGTTCATTGATTTAATTCAGTCTTACAGCGCTAGTCAACAGGCTACATAACTAACACTTGGAATGATTTCTATTACCCGACGATCTCCGCGCTGTCTCCATACATTTTGTATAATTATTACATCAAGTGACGATCTATACATTTGTCCATACACACATGTCTACAGGTAACTTAAAAATGATCAGAACAAAGTAACAATGTTTCCAAATGAAAGGTATTCAAATTTACACATTAAACACTGGCCCCTATACATGGACAGGCTTTGAGCCATGGAATTTTGTGCTTATTTGCTTTTCGCCATTAATGCGCTGTTGGCAGCTGTGGTGAAGATTGGAAGTAGTCGAATAGAATTGACAATAACGTCAACAGGCGAGTTTATCTGAACGAAGCAACAGCTGTCACTTGCAAGCAGCGCCCTGTCCATATTTATATAGAGGGCGGTGACTTTAATAATTGAGACGTGTTGTCGAAATCCTAACCGTTGCACTGCTCAAATTGTCTATCTCGCTTATTTACTTTGATCAAAGTGAGATGATAATAGCTCGTATGCAGATCTTCGCACATCGTAACTGAACGTATTTTAAATAAGTATTATGAGACAAATTAAACAAGTCAGACTAGAAGGTACCGGTGTACTTCTCGCTACATCCTTCCATATCTCTCTACAAAAATCTCTAAAACTAAACAACATTTCAAAATAAATATAATTCTTTCCTTAAACGTCTAATTATTCAATTGTAACGGCAACAAATTTACAATCTATATACTATGTACATTTCACAAACCATGTTTATATCGTTTAAATAAATATTAATACTACTGAAGTATATAAAATGACTTAGGGCACTGCACTTAGGCCAGGCTCTTACATAAACCGTCTTCCAATGTAAACTAGGCTGTGTAGTAATTCACGCGCGAGAGCCTGCGTATTAGGCTTCATTAACTAAATTAAAAACTATATAGTCAAACAAAACAGATTACGTATGTCGAGTCTGTCTCGTGAACCGTGTAGGTTCATATCCACACTAGGAAATTACATACCGCATCTAGCACCCGATACTGCCGTGCTTGTGGGAATGTAGAGCGAGAGAGAGGAAGGACCGTGCCAATTTTAAGGCAATAGTCTCTGCCTACGCCTATTTGTTACGGGCGCGAAGTGGCCTTTCAAAACTTAGTACATGATAATAGAAAATAATGGTATATTCGTCAGCACCCCACATGCACCACGCGGACATCGTGAGTTCACAGCTGGCGCACTGCAATACCGACAGTGTCAATTTATGGCAGTTGTGTTTACATACAACCTCGCGTAGCTCAATGAGGCGCGTCATTCTTTACCTACGATCTCTCACCCGACGTATTTACACAGAACTTACCCAGTAGTCAGGCAGCTCTTTGAGTTCACTTATTGTTCAGCAGACATAAATAAAAATGTATGTACACAAAAAAATATCTGTCATATGTAACTTAAAAGTTGAAACGGACAAGTTTTGTACTTGGTTTACTGCAATCCTGCCGACCCAATCGTCGCAACAGTCGTCGACGTATTTGACTGTCAGTTGTGTCCACATGACCAGGCTACTGATGCCTTCTGAAGACACGACTATTTAATTAGCTTTGTATTTTATTTACGGTCGGAACCGAGCTCCGAGCACGCTCGCGGCCACTTTTGCTCCGAGGCTGGGGGCGCTGCGGCTTCCGGCGCGGACTCGTGTAACATGAGAGGTCTATATCATGCCGAAGCCCTCCCCGCCCTCGTTGATGGCCCACAGCAGCGCGTGCACGAGCTGCTCGTAACTGTCGTAGTCGGGCAGGCACAGCTGGTTGAAGCACGTGTGCGCCGTCGGCAGCGCGCCGAACGTTGGCGCGGCCGTTATCTGGAACCGCGGGTTCAGCTCCTGCGGACACACCAGTGTTACGAGCGACTGGAATAGGAAGAGTAAGCATAAAGAGTGGTGTTACCGACTTGGAAGCCGCCGGGCGGCAGCTGCGAGCAGCCCGTGGTGAACTGCAGCAGGCGCGCGCGCTCCTCCCCGCTGAAGTTGGCGAGCGCAGCCCAGAACCAGCCCAGCAGGCGCTCCCAGGCGCGCCCGCTCCCCGCCACCAGCGCGTGCGCGCGCCAGTCCGCCACGCACACTTCGCCCGTGCCGCACACCAGCAGCTGCCGAGCCGCGGCACACGCAAGTTAGACTCAGGGCACGGCATTAGTGAGGCAGTGGACAAGGCGAGTATCTCACCTCCAGCTCGTTCTCGTCGAATATGGCGAGCAGGTTGGTGGGCACGAGCAGCGCCAGGCCGCGCAAGAAGGCGGCCACCTCCCGGCGCACGCGCGCCGCCAGCCGCCACTGCGCCAACGCCTCCAGGTACTGCAGCTTGGTCGCGTTGCTCACCTGCACATCTTCCGATGCATGAAAACGTTCCTCCACGCGCAGAACACATGACTGCCATCGTCGCGTACCTTGAGGGTGGAGCCGTTGGGCACGAGATCGGTGGTGTGCAGCAGGCGGCCGGCGGCGTCGTACACGTCCTCGGAGAAGGTGAGCTCGAGCGCGTCCTCGGCGTCCAGGTCGGTCTCCAGCACGTACTTGATCTTGGACAGGTACAGCTCCGGGTCGTCCTGCTCGAAGTACTGCAACATACCGCCCGCGCGTCATTGTGGCGCGCTGCTTACTCCGCGCCGACCGGCCGCCGCTGCGCCACTACCTTGTAGTGCACGCGCAGCCCGATGATCTGCGCGAGGAAGGAGCGCGTGAGGCGCGCGCGCACCAGCTGCCGGTGCGAGCCGCCCAGCGCCGACTCGTACAAGCACTTGCCCACCAGCTTTCCCGCCAGCTCGAAGTGCTTCAGCTGGACCACAAATGTACAAGCGGACGTATCAGTTTTATCCTGATTGTAGTATTAGCACTTATATTGATAAAGCAATTATGGGTGTGAGCAATTATGCGTAAAAGTCTGGAGACGCGGGCGGTACCTTGAGGTGGGGCGGGCGCTGCGGGTTGGGGTGCACGAGCGCCGTGGGCGAGTCGCGGAAGGGCACGAAGAGGCCGAGGCGCGGGTCGAACAGCTGCGCGCACACCAGAGAGAACCACTCGCGCCGCACGCCGCCCCAGTCCACACCTGCAGCCACAACACGCACACCTTCAAGGCTTGTTTCTCGTTAATATCGCTCACGTTCGGCGCAGTCGCTCGGTCTAGGTAATTCAGCGGGTGTAAGGCGAACACCGACCCTGCTCGCCCTGGAAGGTGATGTCGAAGTTGCGGCACCAGTCGGCGACGGTGAAGTGTCTGGTGGCGCGCAGGCTGCTGCGCACCAGCTCGGCGCGCACCACGCGGAGCGGGAGCTTGTCGTGCGGGTGCCGCGCGTGCGCCTTGCGCATCTCGCTGTAGAAGAACTCCTGCTTGTTCTGAAGGCATTGTAAATAAATTAAGACTCTGGAAAAAAAATGTCATGTTTCAAATGTGTTTGCGTGTGCGGGCGTGTACCTTGAAGGAGTCCTCTCCACCGCAGTTGGCGATGAGCAGCTGCGTGAATACGGCGGCAAGCAGGTCACGCTGCGGCGCGTACAGGCGCACGGCCTGGGCGCCGTCCCCTAGCGTGAACTCGCCGCCCGGGCCCGCGCCGGCGCGCGGCAGCAGCGTCAACTGAGCACACCGTACGTAGGGTGTTATAGTGGCCTTACGAGTTCATTGGCAACAAGCTTGTAGCTGTTACACATCATTCTAAAAACATAAGATCGGTCTACCTTAGTGGAGGGGCAGAGTCTGTACGTGGTGACGCGCTTGGGTATGAACTTGAGCACGTAGTCTTTGAGCAGGAGGTGCTTGTTGTTGAGCAGCAGCAGCAGCTTGCGCGGGCGCGCGGGGCCCAGCAGGCGCGCCTCGAAGCTGGCCTGCGCGCGCCGGCCGCACACCGCGCGCTGCACCGTGGCCGCCTCGCTCGCTGCGCAACGACATACGTCAGCGCCGCAGCCGGGCCGCGCGGCCGCGGCCGCAGCGCAGCGCAGCGCCACCGACCTGTGAGCACGATGCAGTCGGAAGCGTTTAAAATGGTTTATTCTACAATGTACTCTCATTATTCTGTAGCGATGTACAGTTAGTGAAGAAGCTTACAT
>JAODUI010000030.1:7821612-7831686 GCA_027563995.1 Papilio gigon
CGCCCCACCCGCGAGCGCCGCGCCGCCGGCCGGCCCGCCGCGAACCACTTGCGGAAGGGCCCGCCCGCCGCGTGCGCGCCGCCTGCGACACCACACTACTCTATACTCTACTACATTCAAACGCATGGTCTATGCAAAAGGAAATAATTGTGTAAATAGTTTACCGATCATGATGGATATGATGTACAGGCCGGCGGTGCGCACGGTGAATTTGACGCGAGCGGTGTGCGCCTGCGCCGGGTCGCCCGAGCCCAGCTCCAGCACGGCAGATATCTGCGGACATATCACAACACTTAAGAACTTTAACTACATATATCGGCAATTCACAATAATGCTCATCGGTACTTGGAAGGACATATAGGAAGCGTACTTGGTCTTACCTTCCTGGTGCCGTGCGTGATGTTGACGGCGAGCTGGTCGGTGTCACACACGGGGTAGGGGTGCCCGTTGCGCTGGTAACAGAACAGCGTGAAGCACATGGTGTCGCCCACCGGCTGCGGTTCCTGCCACCCCCACTCTACCTGCACGTCACCACAAGCAAACACTTAGAATGCACACATGCAATCAATATATAATTTAATGTAAGGAAAGAAGAGCCAATAGCCTAATGGTTATGGGTACGGACTACCGACCTAGCGGTCGTGGGTTCGAATCCCACCATTCGACTATTGTCGTAGACCATGTCCTAACACATGCTTTTTCAAGGTTACCAGGATTGGTCACAAGAAATATTAGTAAATTAACAAAACATTGCTAATATTTAAAAAAAGGAGGGGAAGCGTACCTTGCAGCTGGGCGGGTGCAAGTACTTGCCCGTGACGTACTGCAGCAGCGAGTGCTTGGCCTCGGGCGCCAGCGAAGGCTGCGTCATCGCCGCCAGCGTCACCAGCCCGCACACCGACACCGACACCACCAGCATGCCGCCTGACATCACACCGACACCGTCACACCGATAAGCCGACACCGTCATTGTGCAAAACACCATTCGGTGAGATATAGTGCTACACGGTGGCATTGCAGTGAGGTTACGGAACATTAGACAAAGTACAAGTATTTAAAATTACATCACTTCCAGTTACTTCAGTTAGTGCTACTTTCAAAAGAAAATCTGTTAAAACAAGTAGATGACATTATTGTAAACAAATTCTACCAGCACCAGATCAACCATTACCAAAAAAAACTCACCCCATGTCCAAGCGTCCTGGTGCTTGCTATTTTTGACGACTGTGCTCCAGAGGTCGGCTTTGAGGCTGAGCAGCGCCTCCTTGCCGGTGGGCAAGCTCTGGCGCGCCGCGGACCAGGCGCCGAAGTCCTGCGGGTGCAGCACGTGGCGCGCCCTCGAGTCCTCCAGCCAGTACACATCTTCCAGAGAGCATACGTCCAAGCTGAGCAACCTGGTGAACAGAACAACTTATAACATTGTTTTAAGGTACCGACGTTACATATATGAAGGCTTGGCTCACGAAAAGCGTTCATCGCAGCTGTGTGCCGGTGGACGAACTCGCTAAACTTACGTTTTAGTTTAATTCCTGATTATTAGAGTAAATTAATTCTAATTAATTAGTAAAAACCGCAACAATTTTTTTCAAAAAGAATTCTCAGCTCACAGAACGTAACATTTTACTTTTCCTTTAATGTTTGTTTTTCATTTAACGTGCATTTTGCAGAGGCAGAGGCCCGCGGCCGCACGCCGCACGCCGCGCGCCGCACGCCGCCGAGGCCGGCCTCTTTGTGACGCCTCCCTCTGCAAACAACGCATAAAGGCCCCCCTACACCGACGCAAACTTTACTTCGATACAAATTTTATGGAAATCTCAAAATATCGATTTAATAAATATCATTACAATTTAATTAAACGAACAGCCACTGTGTTTCATCACCTTTACTATTATTTTTTAACAAAGTCGTATATTTCCGAGAGCAATTATGTCATATCGACGTTCCCAAGTTTATGCACACGCGATGAATATATCCATACATGTTGTATGTGTCAAATTTGCAGCGCCGGAGTCCCGCGGGAGGTCCCGGGCGCGCCGCAGCGGCAAATGACGGGCTGTGGTTTAAATAACTCTCATTAAATTTCCGGCCGCTCGAAGTTATTAAGTTATCGAATCTGTACTACACAATTGTATTCCCACTTTGTGAGATATATTAATACAAGACGTAGGTATACGAAATTTATAAAAAAGCGTTTCTTTTTAATTCTTTGTAAGGAAATTACGCAAATGGTAAAAAAGAAAATTTAAAAGTTATGGTTGAGAAGTGTAAGAAATCGAAAATTAAAAAAAACAATAAATATTGAATTTAATCAAATTTCGAAGACTGCGCGACACACGGCAGCGGGCTGAAGGAGGAAAACAAAATTTTCAAAAAATAAACGTAAGACTATTATTTGACCTTTGACATATCTATCTGTTACATAGATAGCATTACGTTCTGGACGCAATGTCCGCGGCACGCCCGAGCTCTGCCAACTTCGTTTCCGCCTGTAATCCTCAGCCGTGTTTGTATAAATATTTTATCGTAACGGGGAAAATTCAATTTTCACTTGTGCTTTAGGAAAGCGTTCGGTGTTATGAGTTGGTTATTCTTTTCAGCGTGGAATTAAAAAAAAAAGTCGACTGGACTGGCTGAATGTAAGGTACGAGTACCATAGATGATGTCTATTTGTCTAAAAAAAATCTTTGACATGATCTAGTGGCACTAAAACTAGTGTTAATTTTATTTTACTATAGACATGTTACAAAAAATCCCAATTCGTTTTGTCAAAACGAGTTGAGGGTAACCGCAGCATTGCACCGTGTATGGAGCGCTTTATCCAATTTGTATAGGAGAGCCGCGTGCGCTGCGGCTCTGGGCGAGTGCGCGAAGACAAAGGCACTCGAGCGCCGCCGTCACCCAGCTGAAGACAATGCGGGAAACGAGACAACACCAACAACAAACAACTCGTAACATCTTACTGATATTTTAAAGCGAAAGTTTGCGTGGATGTATGGATGCTTGTTTCTTCGTACCTTTAGAACACCTTAACGATTCAGGGTGAAATTTGTAAACCGAAATTCAGTCCAGGCTGCGATATACGTCTGGTTATTGGAGGCGGAGGGGAAAGACTTTTTGGCTAATATTATTTTTTCATAATTTTCATAATTAAGAGAGGAAGAGAATATGTAAATTAAAAACAAGAACCGTCGTCAGATGGCGGGCGGAGTCTCGTAAATCAAGACTCAGTCCCCGATTTGAATAAAGCTTTGCTATGCTAACTGGTGAAACCATTCACGTTTTGTTTACACCTAAAGACTAGTGTACGGCGGAATTAAAAAAAAAAACAAGTTGTGGCATATCACCGCTAGAGGAGCGACGTATCTGATAATTTGTTGGATTATCGTCAAAATTATAAACATATAGCAATAGACCAGACATTACATAATAATTGATTTATTGTATGATATACTGTAATCAATCCACATACTGCTCAATTATTTAATTAGTTCTAATTATTTCAAGTAATCTTGACACTTCAGTAACGGACGGAACCACTGATAGCGATTTGATGGTGCGATCGCGTAATGTCCTCTCTACATGTCATATTTGTATATCTTTGGTCTGTGGCCGCTAGCGAGCCGCACTTTCGCGTAGCTTTCATTTTTGAGTTGCTTTGTGTGTTCTGTTAACAAATATCAGATTCAAAGATTCTTTTGTAACTGCGAGTGACGTCATCTGGCTGCAACGTTTAGAGAGATTACAACGTCGTAGCATTGTAGTGAGCTTGTGTTGAGTACAATTGTATAGTCTGCAGTTTCCGTTGGTGAAGGTAATGTGGTGGGGGCGCCACGTCCGCTGTTCCCTCGCTGTACGCTAGCTTCACACGAAGGGCGTGTACTACACTTACTGTGACAACAGTACTGCCGGGACTAATCCTACGCCTTCAAACAATGGCAGTACCGCGCTGTCTACTGTTCTGCGTCACCGCGCTGGACTCGTGTGTAATCCAGGTCAGGTCAAATTTAGGAACGATACTCGATGTCGTCGCTTGTTTGAAAGAAAATTGATTTTATTATTTTAAGTTCAGACTTAGCCAACATCCTATCCTAGGACTTTTGAAAGGTGAAAGTTGACGCATTGCAGGGCGGAGGAGTCTGCGATCTCAGCGAGTGCCAGGAACGCGTCAAACCTTATTTATGTTATGTAAACGTGTGGTATATAATATATAACCGTACAAATTTACCGCTGTCATACTTGTATTCATACATATCTCTTCAGTAAAATTTACGTTGAATAGTTCTGTAATTAAATATAAATGTTTGCAACAAACAAACATTTCACATTCAAATAATTTATAAGTTTGTAGGCAGATGTGATAATCTCAATTAAATGAATCGAAGCTCGCGACAATGTGAGGTTTGCTTCAGTTTGTGCCTTTACTCCAAACACGCAGCAGAGCGCACGGACCGGCTTCGAAGACAAGAAAATACAAAGTATATTAATAATATTAGTTAATAGTTTAGCTTACTGATTGGAAATTAAGTAGCGTTTTAAAAAATATATGTGTTATAAAAAATAAATATAGGCTTTTAAACGATTTTATTATGTTTGCGAGAATGTAATAGAATGAAGAAAAGCGAGGGTATTTTCTGTAGTAGCTCATAGGTAAAAATTCTAGATTCTGCAAAAGTATTCAAAAGAGATCGTCTTCATCCCTGACCGATGAACACATGTAGTCACAGCCACGTGACCTTGGCGGCGACCAAGGACAGCGCTGGGCTAATTCCGTCAGAGCCGATGTCCGAACGCGGACTATCTCACATCTAAAAATGTACGTTTCCAGTGCCAACCTTGCTAATACACAGAGCATAAAGAATTTTATAAATCATACCCCTGTATTGTTACATCCATGCTTTGATTTCTTTCAGTGTTATTTATTACTATAAAGCGAGTTTTGTTGCCGTATTCAGAGCCGTTAAGACTTTACTAAGGTTTTCCGTTAGTGATTAATTAACGACTTTGCGGCTATTATGTGACTAACTTGGAGTAAGCGTGCTGGAGGCGGTGCGAGACGAGCCACTGGCGCAGCACGAGCCGCTGCTGCAGCAACAGCGCCGCGCGACGCAGCCGTCGCTCCTCCGCCGCCGGCAGCTCCGGCAGCCGCTCCAGCGCTTCCGGGCTGCCGCACCCCGACAGCGTCGATATTCCTGCCCACACACACATATATTCTTTATTACTTTAATAAAACGACATGATATAAACCAAACCGCGACAACTGTACTCAAAGACAGCCCTGATAGCTTAATGCAAACAACTGAACCCCTCAAAAGATTTCGTAGCACGTAAGTCGGAACGGAAGCAGCCACGCTACGTCGTAGAGTGCTACACCGTAGTACTGAAACGTTAATGCCTCGACACACCGCGATCTGTGTCAGAGAGCAGCATTGTTTTACAATATCTTGTTTAAGCCTCTACAAAAAGTCGCGGCGGCCGAGCACCCGCTAGCTCTATAGAGCTCACTGAAATATGGATATATTTAAACTTTATATTGTGAGAGCTTAAGTTGACTAAAGTTTTAATCGGCCGATAGTTCAATCGGACGACTTATCTGTGTGAACATGTATGGAAGTGCGCACAATATAGAGATCTGGTTAATTTGATTTTAGGTTAGCAGCTCGACCGGGTCAAATGATCAGCAGATATAGGCCGGTCTCTGGGCGCTGTGTTTGCGTGCGAGTCCAACAATGGGAATGCGCAAATTTTATTCTGAAACTATATTACTACGTAACGTTTTAAAACAGCCGGCAGTGTACGCGAAGTTCGCTGAGGTAATTGTTAGAGAATATTTATTGTATGTTAATTTAATTAGAATAGCAACATACGATGTTTCTCTGGCAATTTGTCACAATTAGTGGCGTGGCTGGCCGAGTTTGTTGCCGGTACGTTGCTAGGCAACCGCGCCGACCTCGCCTTTACACCACAGCCTTATAAGTTCCCATTTGTTCAGTTGACCTTTGGAATTGAATAGTTTTTAATAGAGTATAGAAATGGTGACGCTCATTTTGTACAACCAATGAGTCGACCGCTTTCTTTGAAGTCACAGGAAATACCGCAATCTAGATATTTTATACATCTTTCTCTATGTAGACCTCTTTCATATGTTATTATTTTCGACGAACCCCTTGCCGCCACAGTGTTCTTGAACGTCCCGTGCCGCGTCTCCGATGGACCCGCAGGGTTTATCTGGTCTACTTTAGGAAGCATTGTTTGAAATTGAAAGGATCGAAAACATTTCCAGAGTTACGTGTGACTGCGCCAGGAGCCGCCGTCGCCTCGAACTTCACGAGTATGTCGTGTTCGGAATCGTTTAGCACGCTGCGGCACATTATATGAATAGTTTATTAAGGGCACCCTGTGAATGTTGAGTTCTTTTCCGAACCTCGTATCTTTGCCAAAACACTTTGTAGGTGCAAAAAAATATTTGCTTCTGGTAATATTGAACCAATACTAATGAGTCGTCTTTTGTTCGAAATTCAAACGTAATTCAAAATCAAAGATTTTATGATTAAAGTACATCTTTTTTACGTCGACTTGAACCGTGGCGCCACGTTCTTTCCTTTGATTTCCTTAAAAGTTTTAGTTTTACGTACTAATAAGGATTTATATTACATACAAGTTAACCGCTGCACAGTAACCGCGTGCCCAATTCTGTGAAATATAGCGAACACAATTAATTGGTTATCGCTTTCATTCTAATTGTGGAAGTCATTAGGGTGTCTTTCACCCCACCTCCGTGGGCTCCATTAAACATTTATCCAATAAGGATAATGACTCGCTCCAGCTACACAAGTATAGCTTCATTGCGAAGTTAATTTGATATTCTGATATCAAGATGTCGATGACGCAGTAAGGAAAAAGTGAAACATAGTTACTATTACCGTGTCAGGTTGCATCAACCGTGATTTCCGCCGCAGGAAGTTTTGTAACATAACATATTTGTTGTTCTGTAGTTTCGGCGTGCAGCCGTCAGTTCCGCTGACAGCAACGGACAGTTTGTCAACTTATTTTTGAGTATCTATAGATGGAAGCTAGTAGTATTCTATTACAATTTAGCATAGATTAGGTCGCCCCGGTTGTTTTAGTGGTGGCAAAGTTTGGCGATAGAGGGCGAGCTGTAGGCTGGTGGCAAAAGCTTTCGTGCCGCACGCGAGCCCACTATTTCGGATGACACAGTAGATAATGTATTTGCATACAAGTATGTAAGTTCTGAAGTTACACCGAGGTATGTATTATACATTACACTAACGAGTTTTATAAAAAAAGTCCGTTTGTTGTGCGCCTGTTGCTCCGGAGACGGGCAGCGCGGACCTTGACACGTCTTCAACAAATAACTTAATGCAATGCTAAATAAAAGTTATTATAAAAACATTTTTCCAACAACTTCATTATACTTGTTGCGATCCCCTGCGCCGACGACGTTGATTGATGACCCCGCAGTGTGTCGTAAGTTTAGTGTCTTAACGTTTAAGGACAGATTAAAGCTACCATAGTTATAAAAGTCCGGAGAAAGCTTGAAAGAGACTTTAGTTATCTCAAGTAATCAAATGTGATTAAGGAATAGTGGCTACATAATAAACTGTCAATATAATTATTATGAACAGGTGTAGCTCTATGCGAGTATTAATCTTGTTTAAAAAATTGTTATCTATTTACATTAATTGTTTTATAACATGAAAGCTCGTGTGAGAAGATTGAATTGAGGTCGCTTCGTCCATCAGCCGGCAGCCCCGAGCCGCAGCGGATTTACAATGCGTCTGTGGGACTCACGACCACTCCGTACTGCATACAGCTCGATATCGCAAACTAAGATGACCTGCCTCTCGCGTGCGAAATATATATATCGTACTGTACACGAAGTACAATTTCCTAGATTACATTCGAAAGGAAAGAAAATACTTATGAAAAAAATCGCACACCATGTACTGAATCAAAACACGACTATGTTTTACATAAATTCAATTAAAAATGTTTATCACATTGACATTTAGCACGTGACCTTTCGCCTTTTAAATAAATAGGGCAGCATTCGGAGCCAGAGGGGCTGGTTTGAGGTTCGAGCGGCGGTAGGGCTGCACCACGCGCACCTCTCACCTCCCGGTGCGTCGCGACCTCTACAGTCGACACCCAGCCTTAATTAATATCGGCACGTGAATTAAAGGTTGTGCCAAAACCGCAACATAAACCCCTTTCAGCCCCAATCCAGACACCAAATTAATCCCAAGGCCCTTAAGGGTCTATTTTTAAATGTTCATTATTGTTATGGACTTGGTTAAAATAATCAATAAGTTTTTTTTTTATAAAAAGTTGAGTTATCATTTTAATTACATGTCAAAGAATTTTTACACAAAGACTGACATCGAACTCATTACAGAGATTAGAAACATCCTTCGAACAATGTCTTCGCAGTATCTCAATCATTCTTTATAGTTTTTATCTGTTAAGGAAAAAGCTAACATGTCTGAAACTTTCAGCGGGTCGGCCTATCGTTTAACTTTGTACCTGTTACGAGCTGGCAACTTAACGGGACTCAGCGCAAGACGTTAGTTTTAATTAAGACAAAGTTTGTGTTGTTTGTACTTGCTGGGGACGTGATTGAAGTTTGTGAGATAATATCAAGATGGGGATAAATCATTAATACTCACTATTAAGCTAGTAAATAATAGACTAACAACGCTGTTTAGCAGTTTTGTGGTCTCTAGAAAAATGTTTAAAAAATAATTGAAAATAATCTTAGTTCCACATCACAGTGAGACAGTTCTAGAAAAATCATGGAAAAAATCGCATAAGGCCTCCATCTACTTCCATAATTAAGAAAATCATGGTGATATTCAAATTACATGAATATGACCAGATGTAGTCCCGGTCACCTGTTGCCGAGCGAATTAGGACGCGGAAGTGTGCCGACGACCGCGCGAACCTGCCTCGCCGCGCCCCCGCCGGAGCCCCGGCCGGGCGCAGCACCCGCCCGCACCCGCAGGGCGCTCCGCCCCACAGCCTACTCTTAATGAAACCCCTTTGTAATTTGCAAATAGGTTGGTTTGCATGTGACAATAGAATTCCTCCATTGTCGCTGGTAAAAAGAAAGGGGCAAAAATTCATTTACATCTAAGTTTCCAACGATGACCTGTCGTCGAATGGAGAGAACTTATTGTTCACGTCATTTGTGAAACAACTGTTAAGGATGAATATATGATACCTCTAAATTTTTAGTTAATTTTTTTACATGATTGGGTTTCGAATCTCGCAAACGTCTGGCGCTGGCACTGAGGCCATCGAAGTGCAAAAGATTTGAACAAAGCTGTGTACACCCCCACATCTAAGAAGTAAGCACATAATTAGCCGTCCCACATCCAGTACTACTCGTTACAATCAAAGACGACGAGAGTAATTAAAAAGAGGATACTCTGCGGGGACCGCGTCAACTTTTGTTCAAACTCCTCCGCCATTTTATGTGGGTAGCGTTAATTAAGCTTACTTCAAACCGCCTCATACAACTCTTTTGTTGTCGTTTGCTTTGGACTTTCTCCTCCATCAAAGAGTATCGTTTGCCGGCGCCCACACACTTTGTGCTTATAGACTTGTTCTTTGACGTCGGCTATCATCTATCAGCGCTAACATCAAGAAAACTTTTAATTTCATTAGGTTCGTCTAAAACGTCACCTCGGCTACTGATTGCGATCAGCACTGGAAAGACAGAGAACACTCTTGTGTATATTGCTGTTATCTACAATCATCAAGTGACAGACTAGATGTTTAGTTTAAGAGCTCGACTCTCCACAACTCCGCGAGTAGCCAGTACCATGCGCGTGGAACGGACATGGAACCATATCAGCCAGCACAACGCGCTGAAGCATCCCAGCAACCCCTAAATAATACACTATTAGTTGATCAATCGTTCGACATCAAAGTTCGACAATGCGAGCGTCGGTGGCGCAGTTGTTAAGCACTTGAACGTACCGGACCGTACTCGACATTGTCCAGGTTCGATCCCCGCCATGTATCAATGTGTTTTTCAATTTTCGAATTGCATAT
>JAODUI010000030.1:7833571-7852941 GCA_027563995.1 Papilio gigon
TGACAATTGTGTATTTCAATTTAATGACTTTGTATCTGTAAGCTGTTGGTCATCCTTGTAAATAATAAATAAATAAATATATATGCCCATCAGTTGTGCCTTCTTTACTAGTCTAACTATTAAGTGTGGTCCTACAATGTTAGTCCGACGCGTGTTCTATGATATAGGTTCAGCCCGCAGACATTCTCCTGGCTTGACTATGAATTTCGAGTTATAAATAATTTTCTAATTTCTATTCAACTTCCTTAGAACTTTTTCGTAACAATAATAAAACAATTAAAAAAGAATTAGAGAACATGTTCCATTTGCTGCATTTGCTGAGGCGCGGCGCGGCGCGGTCCATTCATTTTTATATACATCCATACATATATCCATACATGAAAGCCGTACAATATAGTTTGATCATTGATGTAATAACCGATGTCGTTGAAAAGAATAGAAAAGAGCGCACATCTAAAGGTGAGTCATAAACAACTTTTACGGCAGAAAGCTTGTCACTAATATGTGTGTAACAGAGCATTTATCTGTTTATTGTTGCACTCACAGAGCGATGTGCCAAACATATCAATAACCATTTACACTTTCAACGTGTTCATTGGCTCTGTTATTTCTGCGTGTGATAATGTCGTTGAAGAATTCACGGTTGGAATTAACGAAAAATCATGTGATTAAATAATCTTACTTTCGCCGCCTCCCGGAACAGTGTCGCTAGCCCACTGAATTGCCAGATATCCTGCGAGTAGATGAAATTAATTATGCATATAGTTCTGCTTATTATAGTACCCTGTCCGTTGGACGATCAGCTAGCATTAGGACAATTTTCACCACAATAGCGACCCTGTAAAGTGAAACTATGAAGTAGATGTAACGACGACGACGACGACGAAGATGCGCCCGAGACGCGTGCGACTATAGCGAAACTAAATAACAAACCTTGCCATGACACATTGTTTTCAGATCAGACAGTTAAGCTAACATAGCATCTGCAAGTGAGTCGTATCAATATATAGAAATGTTCCGGTTGTCCGTCGACGTGTGGTTATGTCATGCTAGAAGGTCCTGTAGCAGGCCTCGGGATTTGCCTGAATGATGTAGGGGTGAACTCATTAGCCTGTCTTTAGAATATAGTTCCTTTGGTATGTCGCGCAACGGGTAAGGCAGAGTTCTGTTAAGTAAAAACAAACTACTTTACAAAAACTGCACACTAAATGTCTAAACATTTCAGTGGTAGCAATTCAACAAAGACGATCGATGCACGATTAGTTTTTCGTAAATTTCGTGGATGTATACCGACAAGCGATATCATTTCGCAAAACTATTCAACTATCCCTTTGTTATTTAAAGATAAACAATAATCTAATGTATAAAATACCTGAAAACTGTGAGACACCGGACAACATGGACAGGCCGGAGTTCCGGCTGTGCGAGGGATGGATCATGCCAATGGAACATATCTCCGAGTCCTCGAACTGCCACATCTTGGTACTTGGATTGTCGTCAAATTTCGCAAAGGGAACTGAGGTATATCCAATCAATGCTCTAACTGAATGTAACCAGCCGTCGCTGCGGATGTCGGGATTTCATCGATTCTTTCTTGAATGAAAGTCGTACTTATTTGTAGATTTCTTAAGTTTTTAAGTATCACAGTGGTGTTTAGTATAATCTAGATATGATTTATCACATGAGATGAAACCACGAGCATTGTAACAAGGGACACGGGCGTAGCGGACACGTCCGCGCGGCGCGGTGACAGCAGCGCGACTGCCCGAACGTTGGTGGGGGTAGGCTCGGCGCGCACCCCCTTCTCCTTTGTTTTTATTTGAGGGGTGGCGTCGTGACGTCACGGGTTCGTGAATTGAAACCCGACACATCTCTTTATCTTGTCCTGTTCTCTTGAATGGAAATAAATGAAATTATATTGCTATTCAGCGTGAGCTTTCAGGCGCAAAAATTAGTGTACATTCACATGTACAGTGTAGTGTAAACATAAATTGCCATAAAATATTTTGCCAGTTGGTCCGCTACATATGTATTTTATTATTATATTTTTACTTCTTATGTCAAATATTTATAAACTTTACCCAATTTTTTATGAAAATTCCAATAGGAGGTTACTTTTGTGCAAAAATAGAAATTCATTAATAACCTTTGAAATCATATTATATTACATAAAATGAGCACATAGTAATATCAATTTAAAAGTAAATTTTTTTTTAAATTGTAGAATAAGTAATTGTAAAAATTGCACCCACAGAAAAAAAACCTTCTTCAGACAGAAAGCAACACATTTGGTGATCTAAGTTTCAATAAAAAGGGAGAATGGTAACAAACTTGTAATTCTGAAATAAATTGCACACATACTGCACACTAAATTTTGCTTGTAGCTTTCTCAGTGTAAAAACCTATTAAGGAAAGTACCACTGCTTACATCACACGGGTACCTTCTAGTAGAAGTCTTGTCAACATTGGTTCAACCATGACAGAGATTACATGATACAGATGCTTATTAGCAGACAAACAGACATTTTTTTATTATTCTGTGGTATAATGAAACACATATACTCCAATACATAGACATTACAATTTTATTAATTTTACAGATAACAAAAAATTAGGTAAACTCACGACTAATACTACGTTCTGCGTTTGGCAATGTTTTTCCAGGTGCGTTTCTTTATTAATTAAAACTAAATATTTTCTACACATGTCGAATCTTTAGGGTTATATATGAATATAAGTAACTTACCATATTCCTTGAATAACTTCTTGTAGTCTCCAAGATCATTTTGATCAAGCCACTCATCCACTTGCGAACTTTCGTCCTCAAATAAATGTCTCAAAACTGACTTAGCCACATAAATAACCGATAGTACAAAAAGAAGCAATCCGAAATAGTGTATCTGCTTGTACATTCTTATTTCTTTAAGTCATAATAATATCACAAATTGAAAACAAACACCACAAAATCTATCCAGTGGGAAAATAGTCAACTTGACATGTTTCGTGTTATTGAATTTTGACAGATGACATATGCTGAGCGTTTCAATATACGCAGTACTCCATCTACGCTAAGTCGATAATTCTAAACAAAATATTCACAAAAATTATTCGTAGCAAAAAGTTAACACGTTGACCAGCTCCTGTCTGCGAAATGAAAAAAATCTACATCTCTGCGGTAAATTTCACGCAGATCCGTTCAACCGTTTTAAAGTATCATGGTAACAAACATCCATCCATCCATCTAAACTTTCGAACTCACATTACCAAGATTAGATACTATGAATTCCATTTTCATATTCGTCTTCCAATATACATTTTAAAATGTAAGTATTCTCATATTTCGTATCGACCAAACCATGACCAACTTATATTACATCAAAAGTGCTCATGAAAATGTTCAGTTGTGGAAACTTTTATAAGCTAAGGTAATATAAAAACGTAATTGGAGGGCCCCGTATTCGAAATACGCTTCGACTCCGAGGGCAGCGACGTTCGATGTTGTTAAAAAAAAACGACATATAAAAGTAACCATTTTAATAATTATTTACATTGTAATGCAGGCGATATCACATTTCAAAGAAAAAGGTAATTGTTAACTTGGATACTATCTCAATAAGGCTTCGACGGTTGCTGTGCGTCCTACACGTTATAAAAATAATTTATAATAGTCAAGTTAGTCAAGTCAGGATGTGCAGCCATTGAACAGTTTCTATTATTATTTAATTGCCATGATTGTTCTTATTTCTGTAGCCTGGGAAATTGTAATTGTTCAAACAACTAAATAATATTTGCATCATTGCATCATCATTTTTTACGAGATTTTCTCTTAATGATATTAGTCAAATTCAGTCTGCATACAAACTACTGACTGGTTTTGTTCTGAGCATTTTAATTTATTCAGTCGTCTCACAAACAGCCTTGTATGCATGTATATATCCATATACCATGACAACGCTATCAACATAAAAACCAACGCTAATTTACCTACATTTCGCCTAAAAAATGTGGCTTTCAGAATTACATTACACAAAAGAAAAATTCATTTAATTTTTTACAATAATTGGCATTGTATATCCGTATTAAACTATGTCACCTAGGATTCTCGTCTATTGGAGCATGCTGTGATTTTCGCTTCGAGATATAATATATATCCATCCATATGTCGGACAGCGCGAGGTGCGCCCTCTATCGGTACAGTCTGGCGAAGTCGCGCAGCAGTCTCGTCATCTCCTTGCACTTCTCAGCTCTGAAGCAAACATTTATGATGAATTCTGTTATTTTACTACTGTCTATAGATACGTTTCATCATCACCATCATCATCGTTAGCCCCCGGCTGCCTACTGTTGGATATAGGCCTTTCCCAACGCCTTGCACAGTATGCGGTCATCTTCCGCATCCGACCACGTCATACCGTCACGCACTCGTCTAAACCACTTCATTCCTACCATCCTTACTAATAACCGAGCAGCTCAGTACCTGAGCGCGTACTGGTGGAACTGCCAGCACTGGTTGTCCGTGGGCGCGGCGGCGCGCTCCTGGTCGCGCGGCAGCAGGGCAATGGCGGGCCGCAGCCAGTCGGCGCCGTGCGCGCGCGCCCACCGCACCAGCTCCAGCAGCACCTCGCCCACCTCGCCCAACATGTAGGCGTGCAGGTGCAGCGCCGCCGCCTCCACCAGCGCGCACGTCAGCTGCTCCCCGTACTGCGACAGCGCCGAGTCCGCCAGGCCTGCCACGGCACACACAACTACACACCACTGCGGCAGACGGCGCGCTAATGGCTGCTGCAAGTAACAAAGTCTCTCTGTCGGTACAGATGTTGGCACATGACCGTACTTTTGATCTGTTGCTTCTCTGTTGTGGCGTCTGCGGGGACGTCGTTGGCGCAGCGCAGCAGGTCGCTGAGAAACTTCATGACGGAGGAGTTGGCTTCGCGGTGGTCGAGCCGCGAGGCCAACGCCGCGCACTGCAGCACCGATGGCGCCGCGCCCGACGACAGGAACGCCAGCGGGATGTGCTGCAGGTACCTGCACACACACACATACACTCACCTCGGCTAAACACAACTACGCACACATTTTCATAGGTAATCACTTAAGGTTTATTTATTGTGATGCAGAACGGCTCAGCACATCACAGACCTGATACACAGCCTGAAGAGGTCGTCGACGGTGTCGGGGTTGTCCTGCAGGCCGTTGTGTGCCTGCAGCAGCGCGAGGGCGGGCGGCAGCAGCGCGTGCAGCAGCTGGAGGAGGTGGGGCGCGGCGTGCGGGCGGCGCGCCGTCACGTCGCAGAGCACGCCGCACACGTACAGCACGCAGCCGTGCGGGTGCGCGTCGTAGAGCGCCGGCAGCGCGCCGCACAGCGCCGGCAGCAGCGCCGCGCAGCCCGCGCCCACGCAGCGCACGCCGAAGCGCAGGCAGCGGCACGCGCGCTCCATCACGCGGCTGTGGGACACCCACCTACAAACACACGCACACTGCAATAACACAACTAATGGTGATTCAAACTACATCTTTGTTCGAACTGAATGTAACACAAAGGGTAAGTGAGAGAAGCACCCACTTTTTCATTACGTCGTAGAGGACTGGCCAGGCGTCGGTGAGCGCGGGCAGGCAGGGGTGCGCGTCCTGCGAGGTGACGGCGGCGGGCGGCACGTCCACGTCGCGGAACAACGCTGCCAGCCGGTCCAGCCACAGCACGGGGTCTGACCTCGTACCCTTCTTGATCTCCCCGTCGGCGGGCAGCAGGGCACGCAGCTCTCGCAGCTGCGCCTCAGCAGCGTCGCGCATCGCGGCCGCCAGCTGCGGGGGCGGCAGCGCACCCAGTGCCGCGGCCAGCGCCCTCAACAGCGTGGCGCCCGCTGCGCCCGCCAGCGGCTGCGACGCCGTATCCGCCGTGCGCGCCGCCGCC
This sequence comes from Papilio gigon, assembly GCA_027563995.1. NCBI lineage: Eukaryota > Metazoa > Arthropoda > Insecta > Lepidoptera > Papilionidae > Papilio > Papilio gigon. Next base: position 7,839,483 of record JAODUI010000030.1, read on the forward strand.
ACCAAAGTGTCCACGTGAGCGGATGCCTGCGTGCGGCACGCTTTGCAGATACACTGCACAAACGAAGAAACGTTGACAATTCCATCCAAAAGTTACCACCGACAGCGTGCGTCCCAGCGTCACGACACAACCGTACTTGTAGCGCTTGCGCGGCGGCGGGCGCGAGGCCGGGGTGGTGCAGCGCGTGCAGCAGCGCGTGCAAGCAGGGCTGCAGGCAGGCAGGGTGGCGCTCCACCCACTCGCACAGCTCGCCCAGCAGTAGGATGCAGGTGCGGCGCACCGCCACGTGGCTCTCCGCCGGCATCGACAAAATCGCTTCCACCACCTTCGGCACGTATTCTTCCTCGTCACTAACAACAACAGCACACAATCATGTTACAGCTTTAATTATTTAAATACTGACAGGTCATCTTAGCAGTTCCTTCGACACGGTCAGGCAACCAAGACAATGTATAAAACTATATTTCAATATTGAGCTGGTTTCTGAATCCACGACACTTAATTTCACCCTTCAACACATCGGCACAAGCAAACACTGACAAGTGTACTGTAATAAATGAACTACATAACATACAAAAGATGCAACAAAACAAAGTTATTTTGAAGTCAAAGTGGCACTGACGGCAATATATTCTTGGCGACGGCCTGCATGATGAAGAGCGCGGCCTCGGTGTGCTCCCAGGAGCAGTCGGCCTGCAGCGCCGCGAACATCTGCCGAAACACCGCGCTCGAGCCCACCATGAACACCACATCCTTGATCAGCTCCATGACCTTCATGCGGAACTCCTGCAACACCATTCCTACTTGCCAATACTTTTTTATGTCCATTATGCATATCTACAAAATGACCTCATTTTAGACATCGGGGACATTTGAACAGATGTTGGAATTAGCTACCTGGAAGAATGCACACACGCCATACTAAGGATTTTTAAATTCTACATCAACATAGCTTCAGACCAAAATTATTACTTTATAAATGCTGACTGCCCTCAAAGCACATAAGAACACCACAAAACCTGCTGGATCAATAACATTCAAATTCATTTGTTTTTTATAATCTGTACATTAACAATTCTTTCACAACTGATTGACAACAATGTTCAGCAAGTGTAGAGCATAGGTACCACTCACATAGAACTCATCGCCTTCATCAGGCAGTTTAGTGTTGTCAGGCTCGAGCTGACAATGACGGGCTAGGGCTTCTATGAGCCTTTCAATGTGTGGCTTGAACGCATCTGTCAGGGGCTGCTGATCTCTCTGATACACTTCTTCTGATAGTCGGTACCATAGATTAAAGGTTATTTCTGCTACCTGAAAAATTATAGAACAACATCATAGTAAAATCATCAGATACTGGCATAAACGAACAATAGTTATGTTATACAATCATGTCAGTTTATTGTCTATAGTCTAAGGTTACTCAATGAACTTGGTTTACTAATTTAATAAAAGAATGCATAACAACACCATGAATATATTGAACTAGTACTGCAATTATTTTGCAGCACTAGTTCGATTATGTGATGGTATGGCAAGTTGCGGCAAGGAAAAACACTGTAAAACCTTTATATAACTATAACTTTACTGACCTCATAATCATGATGTCCAACACAGACAAGTGCTAATTCTAATGACCTCATGGCAAAATGAACCCGGCCACTCGCTGTACAGAAAACTATTTTCTCTAAGAATGTCTCTGCTAACTCTGTAAACACCTTAGCATAATTAACAGCCTTCTCTTCCTCCTCGTGTGCCACTGCCATATGATAACTTTCTTCTAAAGATGCTATACTATTGAACAATAGCCTTTCAATGTCCTCATTATTGTTGTTTTCCTCCAAGCAGTGCAACAGAGCACATACGCAGTCGGACGCTGCATCATGCAGCAAATTTATTGAGTTGTGGTCTCTGAGCACTTGCAAACAAAAGCCTATCACTGCATTCTGTGGCACCTCCTCAATATTGACAGCCCTCACCTGAATCCATGACGTCATACATTTAACTATTTTTAATGATATCTGTGAACTTTGAGAGTTTGCTATGCTCTCCTTTAAAAATAAGCAGACTAAATTAGAATTAGCTCTTAGTTCATTTTTAATCTCTTCTCTGCGATTTTCACCTAACTTCAAATTTGGAGAGTCAATTTCCTGAGGCAACACAGTCAATATTTCTAGTAACGCAAATTCATTTTTTGTTGAAAACAATTTTATAAGGTCACTAACACAATTTTGCCAAGTTTGCATTTGTAGAGCCAAGTCCGCGAGAGCTAGTGACAGTTGTGTGAGTATTGCGTTACTTGTGCCAGCTGCTGCATTTTCGAGGTGGGCGATTAAGGAATCTCGAAGGGACACCAGAGACTCGGAGGGCAGTTCCGCGAGGTTATGTTGAACTTTGGATCTCATGGTCTGAGCGGCGAAATAGTAAGCTTTTTCATCTTTTTTCTCTTGTAAAAGTTGATCTGATATCTTCCAAGAATGTATCTACAAGAAGACATAATATTTGTAACCATTGCAGGCGTGTACTACGAAAAGATATTTAGAGGAGTATAAAATATTGTTTACAAAAAAATCTGATGTAAATACGTCAAGTAAATTATTCCCACTTACAGATTTCTGGACGTCTCCGAGCCAAAGAGATGCCTTTTCTTTTTCATTTGCATTGGGGTTATCGTATAAAGCACTGATAGCCTGGTAAACAGTGTCCATTGACGGAGCCTCCATTGTGATCTATTTATAAGTCGAGAGATAATCTCAACAAATTTCTCACAAAACGTGTATATTACTTACTTTCATATTAACACTTCGTATAAAACGAAAGGAAGAATAATTGACAATAACCAATAACCAAACAGCAACGTCAAATCGTCAAACAAGTCAAAAAGTCAAACGACGAAAGACTCGCAGACTATACCACGCCATAGTGAACATGAACACGAACGTAGAAAAAAAATAAGCGTTTAAAGCAGGCAGATTATATTGTCTGTCTCAGACATATGTCAGTGTCGTTACAACTGACCTGTCATTATTATCGAATCAATTGGTTACACGGTTTGTCAAAGTGTAGGTAGGTGATAAAAAATACATAACTACCGGTCAAGTACAAATGTTTCGCACGGCGACTTCGATTTCACGCGGCGTTTCTGCATTCGTGAAGCAAACCTCTTGCGCGATACACACCACCACTATAGCTATGGCTCCTGTAAAGGTAAGCGAATAAACTTTATTATAATTACATAATAAGGCCCGGCTTAATTGACATTTACATTTCAGGTTGGTGATAAATTGCCGTCGGTGGATCTATTTGAGGACTCGCCCGCAAACAAAGTGAATATTTGCGACTTGACTTCTGGCAAGAAGGTAGTTCTGTTCGCGGTACCGGGGGCCTTTACACCCGGTTGCTCGAAAACCCATTTACCAGGCTACGTCCAGAATGCCGATAAGATGAAGGCTGATGGTGTTGCGGAAATTATTTGCGTGTCTGTTAACGACCCCTATGTAATGGCCGCCTGGGGCGCTCAGCACAACACCAAGGGAAAGGTATAGTTATGATTATTTTTTATTAGTACGCAACATTCGTGCCTTTGTACGAACGAAGTATTTCAAATCAAATTGATTCTGATACCAAATATTTAATCTGCAAACAAAAAATACTTGAATTAATGGTGTAAAATATACAGACTGCAGCAATATTTCATGTAAATCAGTAACATGCTCAAAACTATATTGAACTTTATTTTCAATGTAATAAGATATAAAATGTCTTAAATCAACCTGAATTGTAAAAAGCTATGAGGCGGTTGCTTGACCTTCAACCCCACACTTGATAATGAAGTGATTGCCTTGAACAACTTATAAATGTTTCTTATAAGTTTATGTACTAATAGCATGTTTGTATTTCACTGCTTTCAGTATCCAATTTATTCATTACCATTCCAATCTTCTTATTTGATGAATACATTATCATTAAATGCATTTTTTTGTAAATCTTTCACTTGTTATATTTAATTTTCTTCCCCACAGATCCGCATGCTGGCTGACCCTAGTGGCAACTTCATCAAAGCACTCGATCTGGGCACCAATCTCCCACCGCTTGGTGGTCTCCGTTCGAAACGTTTCTCCATGGTGATCGAGGACAGTAAGGTGCAAGAATTGAATGTAGAGCCAGATGGCACCGGCCTGTCCTGCTCTCTTGCAGACAAGCTTAAATATAAGAAGTAAAATGATTTTCCAGTTACATGTAAACTTATAAGTAATGTTTTCATTAAAATCATCTTGCGGTGTTTAGGATCACTTGTATTGTAGTCTTATTGCATATTCAATCATATGTCATTCATGTATGCTTTTGATGAACAGATACTCTTTGTTAAATGTAGCATTTTCCATGAACTTCATTGATACAAAGTGTCAATAAAATACCAACATGTTTACTAATGTTACAAGAGTAGTTGAGGTAACTAAGTTACCTGTTAAGTGCCACTTAACCAAGTGACTTGTGTGAATTTCGATTGTGCTTTCTAGGGATGACTGCTTCATATCAAAAGACCCTATCTAATATATGGATGTCTGAGAACATGCAGCCTCACTCTCCTTATAGACTGTTGAACCACTCCTTGTGATAAAAGAAAAATAAATGATTTTAGAAATTACAATGAGTTTTATTCATTCAACAGTCGTTTCTATATTTATATAACGGCACGGATGAACAGGGAACTTGACACGGTTTAGGTAGTGAAGTGCATGAATCTATTTTTAATTTAAAAAAAACAAAGTGCAATCACATTATAACTTTATCTCATTACAAATATTTCTCTCGACTCGTAATATCCACCAAATTATTAATGCCATAATATAGTTCTTCAGAACAATCGTTTTTAAATTAAATGACCAACAAAAAGGAAAATTGCATGTTTCTATCATTAACACGCGCAGACAGTAATATCGATATGAAGGTTCAGTTTAATAGTAAATAATAAATGACGGTAACAACCGTTCCGGTCGATAGAACCTTGAGCCACTTTACATCACATTAAATAACTACGGTTCAGCGGTAAGGGGGCTGTACATACACTTATAATGCGGTTCGATTCTGTATTACGTACTATTTTTCATCATGAATTAAACTCAAAGTTATTAATTGTGAAATTCTCCCTTTCGTTAAGTACTATTTAATAACTTACAAAAAGTTTTTTTTCTCTTTAAAATCAGAACTGACTACAAATTTAATAATCTTCGTCATATTGCGGGAAAATATGGAACTAATGTCTATTAAGGTATTAAAGGTGATCAAGTTATATATTCGTGACCACGCTATACATGTAAATTAAATATTAACAAGTCTTCTTATTCTTGGGGCTGGACAGCGTTACGAAACTGACTCTTCGGGGTGCTTTGGGGCTGGCCGCCGCCTTCAGCGCCACCGGTTCTTTTATGTCTGTCACCTGAAATATTTATGTTGCAAAGGTGTACTCACGCTATATTTTAACGTCATAGCAATCAAATTAACAAAAAAACTAAAATGCATAGTACATATGACCACATATGAATTTGTCATCAAAGAAAGTCCTTTAAAAAATTAAACTATTCTATACGAGACAAAACATACGTCTATTTCTCTTTATGGACAAACGAATATAGAAATAAAAATATTACCTTTGCCTGTTTAAGGAAATTGCTTTCGGTTGTTTTAGTTGAAGTTGTTGGTGTGGCAGTTTGTTTGGGGGAGACATTTTTGGGTTTAGTTTCTGGGGATTTATTGTCTGTCTGTTTGTTGGTTGAAGTCTGTGTGTCTTCATAGACCAGTTTCATATCTTCGGAGTCCTCTATGACCATCACTTCTGGGTCTTCGTTACGGCTGTCGACCTCCATTGGTTCCTCGGTGCGTTTCGGTGTGATGATCTCATTGTTGGAGCTATCCGACCAGGAAGACATAGCAGTTTCCACGAGCAGATCTACTTTGACTGGTGTTTTCTGTTGAACTTTTTCGATTTTCTGCTTCTTTGGTGATTCATCAGGCGCTTTGAACTTAATAAAGGAATCTATTTTTGGTATATTTGATGTTTTTGAGGGTTTTGTATTTTGTTCCTGTTTGCTTTCTTTAATTGTTGGTTTTACTGTTTCCTTTTGCGTTGATTCTGCAAAAAATATGAGGAAATAAAAGAAAATAAGTTAAAAAAATTTAAGTAAGAAAAAATCTAGGTAACCCTAGATATTTTCAAATATTAAAATTAATTCAAACAAGTTATTTACCTGGTGGTTTAACATCATCAGGTAAGGGCTCCCCGAGCTCATCCTCAGCGAAAGTGATGACGGAACAGAAGCCGTCCGTGCTGGACGCGACCAGCACGCGCCCGTCGGACGACCACGTCAAGTCTGTCAGTCTGTGATATAGAACAATTTGTTAGTATTTCTTTAAGAGCAAAAGGTGAGTGTTACAACATAACACAGCCCCGTGTCACACTCACACTACACACCCTACTGGGGTCAAAATAAATGGAATGACAACATTAATAGTGATTTAGATTCAAAGAACTTGCAACTATTTAAAGAAATTATTAAATTCTAGAAATTTTAATGTGATGACGGAAGATAATTCTAATTTTTTATTGTTATTTTGATTGTTCTTACCTTGTATAATGTATGTTAGAAATGAGTGCGATGGGCGTCGTCTGCTGTGTGTCGTACAACAGCACTGAGCGTTTAGTCGCCACGGCGAGCACGAGGCGGGCGGGCGCGGGGAAGGCGGGCCGCGGTCCGCGCGCTCGCGGCCTGTAGCGCAGCGGCGACCAGCGCACTGCCAACGCGGGCTCGCCACATGGCAGCACGCAGGCCGGCCTGTATATATTGTCTTACAATTTATTATAATATGTATAAAGATCCTATAATTTTTAAATAATTCAAGGTAAATGAGCAAGTAGCCAACAATATTGATAATAAAATAAAGTGATATTTGAAAATATAGGCTTGTAACCACCAGCCATGTCTGTGATCAAGTTCTGCAGCTGCAAAGTTGTGGATTCCCTTGGCTCCGAGGGACAAGCTTGTAGTTTTGTCTTATCAAGAGATTCACGATAAAAGCTGACATGTTTAACAACATTATTACTAATGTTGGGTATTGCTTACAAACCTTCAAGTACTCAATTGTCAAAAAAGAAACTCCACATGAACTTACACTTTCAAAGAGTATCTAGTATAAATGTAAACAGCATTCATAGGCTTAAGATCCATCTTGCCTTGCTCCGGCTCAATGCGGCCAGCGGGGACCGCAATGAAGAGTCCATCCGGACTGAACTCTAGTCTCCGGTAGTATGTTTGGAGAGTATCATCATGGTACAGGCGGACTTTTGTATCATGCAGGGCATGGTCTTTTGGAAATGGCAAGATTGCTTTACTACTTTTCGATATGACTTTCTTAGTTGCAACATCAAATATGCGAAAAGTTCTGGAATCAAAACACACAACATTAGTATTAATTAAATCATTGTAAGGGCAACAATTAAATCAGACATCCAAATTGGAAATGAGATAAAGAATAACAGATTTATCAATGTGTAAGAAAAGATTTGTGACAGGACTGAGCTGATATTTGTGGTCTCTGCCATGTTCTCTTGGATGATTGTTGCATAATGAACAATTTTCTTTTTCAGTTCATGGCTCAATAAATTGAATTAATGTTACTTACCTATCACTACTAGCTGAAGCAACAAATTGTCCTTTAGGGTCCCAAGATACTCCTTGCACAAAGCCCTGGTCCGTTGACAGACAAGTGTATCTGCTCTTTGCAACATCCCACATGAGAAGCTTATTGTCAACTGAGCCTGATGCAAGGTGCATTGAGTCAACACTCCAACTTAGGTCCAGAACATCTTCCACATGTCCTCGGAGTGTCTAATGATATTGGAACAGAATATAAACCTTATTACTAGTAACAGGAATAAGTGTTACTCTTCATCATACAAATAAGTGTAAAAAGTACATGCTAATTTCAACTAATCAATTTTCAAGATAACCACAGAATGAGGAATTTAAAAATAAGTTGATGGCTATAGAGAAATCAATAATACTACTTACTTTATGAATGACCCAATTTTCCTTGTATTGTTCCTCACCCTGTTCTTGTGTTGATGTCACTGACTCTTCAGTTTTTGGCTTCCAAATAAATATAATAGACTCATCGTCGCCTGACGCGAGGAGTTTTCCATCTGAAGACCATCTCACAACATTTACTGATTTCTGGTGGCGTGTTAAATCTGCTGCTACTTCTAGCTTGATGGATCCATTGTCTGTTATGGATATATGCCATATCTAGAAAGCATGTCGGTTATCTACCACAATTTTCAATAAAAGTTATTTATTAAAAGTAAAGGTTACCCTTACCAAAACATGAGTATCTGTTCCCCCAGTTGCTAGCCGTAATGGCTCGTTAAATTCACATTTAGGTTGGATATCTACGCTTAGAACAGGATCTCTGTTATGCCAAGATATTTCAGGAATTGAAAACTTCATTTTAAACGTTTCTATCTGTAACGTGTAATAAATAAAAATAGTTTATTATTATAAACAAGTTCAGTTTTTGTTGTCGGACCACAAAGAAAGCCTGCATTTGGCGCGAAATTTATTTGACGTTGACATTAGACTCAAAACAAAACATATAAGTCAACTAGTAGTAACATGAATTGCCATTGTGTCAAAAATAAAAATGCTTAAATAAAAAAAAAAACACATTATATCTCAACTGCTTAAAAAATTCCACTAGCCATTTAAAGAACTGTTACAAATCTAGAAAGTTTCGTTGATCTTTTTTTGCTGAGTCTTAAAAATTAAACCGATATAGGTTTATTTTACTTTAATTTCAAATAGCAACACCACAAAATATCCATGTCAAAATTTTTATCTCGCTCGCTCTTTCACTGACGTTTGGTTGATATTGTAAAACGCCAAAATGGTTCGTGTTTCCGATTCTTAAATTTATCCATGAAAATCTTTGTTTGTGTTAAATTAAAATGAAATTATCTTTACAATTTAGTGGTATCAATTTTAAGTTTACAAAATGGTAGATGTATTTTTATTCCCGGTCTTTACTATTCCAGGTGAACGTACCAAAACAGCGCAGGACTTACTGCAAAAAATGCAAGTGCCACAAGGTACATAAAGTGACTCAGTACAAAAAGTCCAAAGAAAGGCACGCTGCGCAAGGTAGAAGGCGTTACGATCGCAAACAGCAGGGTTATGGTGGTCAGTCCAAACCCATCTTCAAGAAAAAGGTAAAAACATAACCTCAATTTTCATATCTTTATTTACAATATATTTTTTGTTAAATGCTCGCATTTTGTAGTCTTAGGTTCCTGATTCCACACATTCATTATTTATTTGAGTTTGTATTTGTAAAAAACAAACAAAAGCGTATTGATTTAAACATGTAAATAAAAGTTCTTTATTGAACCGGGTGCTCACTTTTCTTAAGTACATTACTTAAACTTAGTAGCTACGTATATTTTATGGCTGTAGTATTTTTCTACATAAATTCTTTCCATCAATATTAGTGAAATATCTCTAAAATTAACCATTTGAATGTTAATAAAGATCTTATAACTCTCAAGTTTATAAACTTCAAATAAAATGTTTTAATATTGTACTATTTACTAAATTAAATGCATTACCTTTTTTTAGGCGAAAACTACAAAGAAAATTGTGCTGCGTTTGGAATGTGCAGACTGCAAAGTGAGATCCCAGGTGGCACTGAAGCGCTGCAAACATTTTGAGCTGGGTGGGGACAAGAAGAGGAAGGGACAGATGATCCAGTTCTAGGCTGGGTAATAAATAAGTCAAAAATCTAATGTGTACTTTTATTTACTTTAACGCTTCGCACACAAATATGTTCTTTATATTAAAATTACATTGATTATGAAAAAATAGTTACAAATAACAACTGTGGAAACTTTTAGAATAGATAAATTTGCAGTATCCACAATATGCAGGTCTTTGAATAAACTATACAGTACTTGGACAACATTTTACATTAACTACTTCATTTAATCTATATTTACACTAAGAAACATTTATAACATAACAGATTTACATTGTGACTGTTCATAAATCAAAATAATTAGTCCCTCAAGCATACTGTCAAGTATTACACTGATGGGCGCACTGCTGTCTATGCGGCTTTCCTGGATCTGACTAAAATGTTTGACCTGGTTAGGTACGACGTGTTATGGTCCAAATTGATTGATTCCGGTGTTCCCGGTGAATACATTAATATTTTAAAATATTGGTATGGCCATCAAACCAATCAGGTCGGATGGCTGGATCGGTATTCACGGGCATACAGGTTGGAGTGCGGGGTGAGGCGGGGCGGCCTGTCGTCGCCCTCGCTCTTCAACCTGTATATAAACCAGCTAATCGTCGAGCTCAGCAGCGCCAGTGTAGGATGCTCCATCGACGGCCGCGCTGTGAACAGCATAAGCTATGCGGACATGGTCTTGCTAAGCCCTTCGGTTGCCGCTCTCAGAAGACTGGTGGCCATATGTGAGAAATACGCAAGCACTCATGGTCTTGTATACAATGTCCACAAGAGCGAGGTTATGGTGTTCCATGCGAGAGGTCGTAAGATGGAGCACGTTCCTCCCATCGATCTAAACGGAGTTTCTCTACAAAAGGTGTCGTCGTTCAACCTGGGACATGTCGTCACTGAGGACCTGAAGGACGACAACGACATTGAAAGGGAGCGAAGGGCTCGCAGATTTGCGCGATATACCACAAATGCTAAAATCACCCTGTTTAAGGCGTACTACCAAACATTCTACACGTGCAATCTGTGGGTCAGTTATACGCAGCGGGCTCTCAGCGCTTTCCGCGTCCAATACAATAATAGCCTTAGGATGCTGCTGGGGCTCCCCCGACACTGCAGCCCGTCCGAAATGTTTGCGCATGCACGGAAGGATTGTTTTGATGCCGGGCTGCGCAAACGGATTGCGTCACTCTTACGCAGAGTTCTGGGGAGCACTAACAGCATCCCGAGAGGACTGTGTGAGAAGCCTGACTGCCCCGTCATGCGACACTGGTTGCGTGAGCACATTCAGATAACCAGCACAAGGTGGGCCAGACGGTAACCGTTGTGTTTTAATTTTGTTATTGTTTGCATTTATTTTTTGTTTAATGTTAATGTTATATTATTAAATTATTAAAACTTTCGTGAGACATTTCTCTATACTACTTATAAAACGGCTTAACTCACGTGCAAGTCTGTGTCAGTACCGACTAGTTTCGAGCCCATCGGGGGCACGAACATCTTTAGCACAACGCCGACTGACTGCATTGGTGCAACAGTTTTCTCACATAAACTGTTGCACCAATGGGCGAGGGGGTCGTCACTTCCCGACGCATTATCATCATTATTATTATTATTATAGTTATACTACTATATTGATACATAGGCATAATAAAGTTATTAATATATTAACAATCTTCTATATATGGGATAGGAAGAGATGGTGAAAGATAGGACATAATGGAAAAATTGAAGGAGGACTTTACCCCAATATGTTTTAACCTTGATAATTTATGAATGAATATAAAAACTTATTGCCGGCACATTGTCCGCAGAACGGACAGCCCATGGGGCCACAGAGTCTTGGAATGGCGGATATAGACAGGTCGACGCAGCGTGGGGGGCCTCCCGCAAGATGGACCGATGATCTGGTCAAGTTTGCGGGAGCATCCTGGATGAGGGCGGCCGAGGACCGATCGTCGTGGTGATCTTTGGAGGAGCCCTACGCTTAAAAGTGGGCGACACGTGACTGATATGATGATGACGATAAAAACTGTTATATATGAAGCTAAACAATTAAATAACACTACTGCCGATTTTCAGTTTAAAGCATTTATATTTAAGAGGGAAACCTAATTAGACCCATAGAACTAGTGATGGGAGTAAAATGTAATTTCAATTACCGATGTGGAAGGCGTCGAAGTGTCGCGGCACGTCGACCGCGTCCGCAAACAGCTGGTTGTCGACGTAGAGCGCGCGCGGGTCGCGGTACACGCCGCTGCCGCCGTACACCACCACCGCGTACCTGTTGAACACATTTCATATAACATTATTTCTAAAATATCTCTCTTATTATTAGCATATTTTTTTTGTAGTAAAATGTATGTAATAATAATATATGGATAGTGTATCAAAATATAAATATATTATGTAATAATAATTATTATTAAGTCGGCAAATAAACGTACCTATTATCAGAGAATCCGTTGCCTTGCAGTTTACTATCAAATGCCTCTATGAATAGGTCAATATTCTTAGCTTTGCGTAGATTCTTATTGCAGTACTGAGCTTCTATCACGAATACGACATCTGTGGAGTTAGGAGGATGTTCCAGCTGCACGAATGAACCCTCCTCCACCAGATCTCCTTGGCTCGTTGTACATCTAGAATAAGACAGTTATAAATTACAACTTAAATTAGAACTATCACATCCTAGTAGTTTTACAACATTGTTACTATGAAAGTTTGATTAAACTATTAAAACTTTCGTGAGACATTTCACTATACTACTTATAAAACGGCTTAACTCACGTGCCGTACCGTTCCCACTCACCCTGAAGATGAGCCCCCGACGGGCTCGAAACTAGTCGGTACTGACACCGAGTTGCACGTGAGTTAAGCCGTTTTATAAGTAGTTTAGTCTGACCTCGTATCCTTTTAGAGGTGAATAGGCAATTACTAAGATAGTGTGTATCATCTTTAGATTTCATCACCACTTAAAATTAAGTGGGATAGTGATCAAGCACTAGCTTAATCATTGTGAAAAAAAAGACAGAACTGGGAACTGTACACTTCTGAATTGCATTCGTTCGTGTGTTGAAATCGAATTGAGTTCGTGAACTATTTAATTTTTTGGATTAATTATTTTATTTAATTAATTAATTCATTTTTAATTTAATTAATTGTACGGTTCGAACCTTTAGTTGTAACTGAAGTTGTGTATCGAGGTTTTTAATTTCAATAATATTCAGTACTAAAAACAGCTAGTTGCTAGCTTAAGTCAAGTAAGCTCGAACTTGACCTTCAAACGTTAATGAAACGTAAGCCTTTGTTACAGTCATATTTACTCGCGTAGCAATATTAAACAATGTTTTATAATTTAAAGAATATAATGTCGGTTATAAAGCCGGCGGGCGGTATTAATATGTGAATTACCACGAAGCTAAACACAAGATTGCAATTAGTAATAATTGACAATAACTTACTCAAATTGCGGCCTTGTACTTTCGACATTATTTATGCTCATTAAATTACTGTAGAAATATTATTACATTAAAAGCATCGATTTCTAAAGTCAAATTGTAAATAACTGGATTATTATCGCATAAAATTTCGGGCTTTCACTTTAGGGACACGCGCCACAACACACGCGTTACAGTTTAATAACAATCGCCGTGCCCGCAGACGGATT
>JAODUI010000030.1:7853041-7866354 GCA_027563995.1 Papilio gigon
CACTCTCACTGAATCAAAAAGAGCAACGAGACGTAAAGAAAGCAACTAAGCGACGTCAGGTGCGCCCATATTCATCTTTCAATTTTAATAGTGTGATAATACTCTTATGTACATAATTAAATATTCAAATCTATACCGCGGTTGCCGAGATCGTAAATAATGAAGTATTTTTCAGACATAAGTGTAATTTTGAGTTTAGAACTTTTTATATTATCTTTACAAATGTATTCTAAACATATTTAACTTATTAGTAGTCGTTATTTAATTGGGATGTATACTAAATTAATGTGAATTAAAACGTTTTTTGTAATACTAATTAATTTAATTATAATATATGTTACTCATAAATAACAGCCTATACATTCATTTTAATAAAATTGTTTGACAGATTTTATACCTACCTACCTACACAGTTTGTGTGAGTTAATAAAATTCAAAATTTATCATAATTACAGTATACATGTATACAAACTTCAACCGTTTCGTAAATGAAAACAAATCGACAGAGCCGATAGTAAGACGGGAAACAATAAGCAAACTCGTTGCTGAACTTCACAATATTTCAGAGTCGCGAAACTTTGCAATGAACGTACGCGATTTAAGTGATTAGTTTCATTTGCGAGCGGCGGCGCTCGTGGCGTCTGCGAATTGTTCCCGACTTGAATGCTTCATTAATTATGCTAAGTATACGATGGACTTGAAGCTTGTATAGTCTATTTTTATTAATCATCATCAGCTCACTATACATCCCCACTAATTTAAATTAGGGATGACTTGGCCACAGTCAATCACGCTGGCCCAGTGCGTGTTGGTTGACTTCACACATATCTAACTTCTCTGATATGTGCAGGTTGCATCACGATTTTACCCATCAGCGTAAGAGCATCAGATAATGTACATATGAAATTCGAAAATCGACCATATTGGTACATGGCGGTGATCGAATTTGGACAATGTCGAGTATGGTCCGGTCAAGCGCTTAACTGCGCCTTTTTATTGATGCTGTTAAGGTAAATAATTTTGTATGCTGATATAATGGTCTTAACTAAACTGAATTCTTATTATGATTAACCTTTTTGTTCTTCCTGTATTTCGGTTGTTTATCGCAGTTGGTACTAGCGCACGTAATGGATAATGTTGCAACACGATGTAATATAGTAGTTGATACTTAAAGTATAAAGCTATAAAGATAGGCTATGTCAACCCGTTTAATTCGACTGTTTAGTAATAAAAGTTAGTACAACAGTTCACTATTCAAGTTCTGAGGGTAAACTAGAGCTTAGTACCAGGTGATAGTAATAGTCTTACGGCCGTAATAAAATCTGTTTTATAGTTTCCAACGCACATCTTTATTACTCAATGTTTGGTATAACGAAACAGATATATGTAGGAATAATTTTATTATCACAATCAGCTTTAAGTTAAAGCTAACTTCATAATCGACAGAGGAGGCGACGCATAGGGAGACGATGTCTCCTCTACTCTGAAATCTCTCTTCCGCCAAATCCACTTCACCTTCCCATCTGTTCCTTATAAAAAGGTTATGAAGGGGGTGAGAACAAACGTCTTCAGTACGAATTCATCAGATGAAACGGGAAAATGTGATTACGATTAACAAAACTGAAGTTTAGTTCAAGAATGGACCCTTAAAACCCATATCCAAATGCGAGGAGACTCGTCAACAATGACTAAACGCTCGTAAAATATGGCGCGGGTAATAAAGCGATGAAAGCGGAATTGTAAAGCGCCGTAGAATTATTGTCATCGTAAAGTAAAGCGCTTCGAGCTGTGCGACTTACGAGTTGTTTACGCGCTCGAAAATATTGGAAAAATATTTGTTATTCGATTCCATTCTATTCGATTCGAATTGATGTTATTGAAAAGCTGTAGTTAACTTAAAACTACTTTAACTAGACTTAGGGCTAAACATAAAAAGGAAAAAAAAACAGTACATGTTTAATTTTGTTTTGTTTTTATTCTGTTATTGTTTGTATTTATCTTTGGTTGAATGTTAATGTTGTATTATGTATAAATTTAATTAATTTCTAATATGTGTACCATTGTGTCATGTAATAAATGATTATTATTATAATTATTATAAAGAAATATGATGATTCAAAAATATATATTACTTTTTTAGTAAGCTTTCAAATTCATTAGGATCTAGTCCTTCAATAGAAACCTTTAATTTGACAGCTTGCAGTGGCACTCCAACATGGACTAATTTTATAAACCGGTCATACTCTGGTTTTGCCACAGTGTCTGAGTCAGTGGTCTGAGGGTCAGGTTTATCATCAATTTCCTTGACTGTTTCCACAGTGTCTGCTCTGTCTTCAGATTTAATTTCAGAAATATCTTGAGATTCTACCATCACATCAGTTAGAATTGTTTCATTAATTTCTGGAATTGAAGAAAGCTGAAAAAAATGATTCTATTTTTAGCCAATCAACATTTTTTAATCTTAATAGAAAATGTGATACGTTTGTACAATTTGTGCTACATTAATTAATGCCAAAATTTACCCGAGCTTCCAACAAAACCATTGCAGCTTCAACTTTCTCCAATTTTTGTTCAAACCGCATTAATTTCTTTTCGCATGTTTTAGAAAAAGTGTTCAAGAACTGAACTGTGGTTATCACAAAATGGTTTAAGAATGCAAGTGTTCTTTTTTGCTGTAATGCTGCAACCTAAAAATGATGCTAAAATTATAATGATATTCATTTATATATTAGCATATTAATGAAGTTAACTTACATTTAAAAGGTCCAATTTTTCTAGTTCTTGATTAACAACTATCTCTTGCATTCTGATGTAATTCAGTTGTTCACTTTACAAAAGAAAAGTTTATCCACAGTACCTAACTTAGTTTTGTTTGTAAAATATGTTTACCTCTATTTACGTCTTGCATGCACAATTTTTTAAATCGGGTGTTCGAGGGTAAAAACCTTGTGAATATTCAGTCGCTAATGTCAGGGAATAAAAACATGTTCACATGTAAAGCGGACAGGTTGTGCGATTTTTACTTAAATATTTTCACAAACACTTGTTAGTTTTATTTGCTGCATTAAAAATTCTGAAAGATTATGTAATATGTATCTAATTTTTGTTTTCGGAAATAAATAATTTTTTTCATTGAATATTCCGACAATTCCCATAACACTGTCGACAAGCCTTTATTGGCTGAATTTGAATCATAGTCAAATTCTAACTTTCAGTTGTTAACTGTCACTGTCACACCTGCACACAAAGTCAAAACAAAAAGTATATGTTGTGCTACAAAAATAATTAATAACGCTGTATGCTATATATTTTACATTAGTATTATCCTAAAATAAATAATTGGATCAGAAATGGCAGGCGAAGTAGTGGTGGACGCTTTGCCGTATATTGATCAAGGATATGATGACCCAGGCGTTAGAGAAGCGGTGAATATTATGTACTATTCTTTCTACAACGACTACAAGGCGTTTTGTGAAGTGTGATTTGTTATCACGTCCCACATACCTACTTATATATTGTAGCAGTTGTTAGTAAAGTAAAATATTAATTGATAAAGTCAATATTTTCTTAGGTTATGTGGCCAGTGTTTCCTAGTGAAATTAACTAAATTGCTATCAGTGTTTATTACTCAATAATTTTGGAGTGTATCAGTCACCTTCAGATGCATTTGCTCTGTTTTAAAGGAAGCTGAGATTGTTAAATATATCTTGCAGGCCTTGGCTATGGTAGAGGAAGAATGTAGAAGGTACAGACCAACTAAGAATTATCTCGAAAACACTGGTCCAGAGCTTAGCACAGCTTTTGAGACTGCGGCACTACAGCGCGAGATGGAACGGGTGCAACAGAGATTGCCCATGGAACCGCTTTCTATGAAAAGGTACATTAAATTGAATCATAGAAAGCTTGAAAACTTTATTTTATGGTTTCTGGATTAACCAATTTTGAATTTTTTAAATGTTATAAGTTAATCAGGTACAGTATAACATGCTTAAAATATTTACTTTCTGTAGATATGAATTGCCTCCACCTCCAGCTGGAAGGCTGGGAGAACCGACAGCATGGTCAGAGGCAGTAGACAACTCTCATGCACAACTATCGCACCAGGCCACACGGGTACTGAATTTGGAGCTGCAACTGCATTATGGAACTGAAGCGTGGAGATCATATCTGAATATACTCCAAGCTCTGGTCTCTCGCTCACAGAATGAACACACACAATTGAGGTATATTATTTGGTCAAATTGACCATATCCGCTAGAACATAAAGACACTGCCATACATTCATATGTAATTTTAACACTGTATGATACAGGAAACAAATTGCAGCAGTGAACTGGGAGCGCAAACGTTCACAGACGGCGAGCGGGGCGCGGCTGCGCGCTCTGCGGCGCCGGTGGGCACAGCTCGTCTCTGACAACTATCG
Organism: Papilio gigon; assembly: GCA_027563995.1. NCBI lineage: Eukaryota > Metazoa > Arthropoda > Insecta > Lepidoptera > Papilionidae > Papilio > Papilio gigon. The sequence goes on from JAODUI010000030.1 coordinate 7,857,465, forward strand.
TCTTGAGCGTGCCATCATGCAATTAGAAATTCAATTGGAAAAAGTGAGTAACAATATTGTGCAGCACTTCTTTATAGGACTTAAAAGTCGACAAATAATTAGATTGTCTTACTTGTACCCTTTTCGCCATTAAAATATGTTTTGTGATGTAAATGTACATGTAATGGCACAATGTTATACAAGCGTCTTTCACGGATAACTGATTTAATTTTTTGCATATTTTAAATTTGCTCTTCAGGCCAAAGGACAAACAACAGCTGAGGATGGTGTAGGTGCCGACATGGAAGCTGTCAAATTGTTGCCGGACAAACTTAACTCAGAAACTGAGAAAGAAGTGCAAAAGAAAATAGAAGACATGTTTGCTGATTAATAAATAAAAAAATTGACATTTTTTTTTTTTAATACATAACCACGTTTTTTATTTAGTTGTGTGCAGACGGAAAGGAAATTGGTTCAATTTGGTATGACTGGACTAAAGATGATTGTATTTGGTTTGTAACAAATTGGTCATGGTCTGTGTTTAACGTTTCTTTGTTACTTTGATTTCTGAACGTGATGTTTCTTGTTGTTCTTGACGATTGTCAATTGTTGTCAGGTGTCAGATATATTTTTATTTTTTTTATTAAATTTGAAAATGGCGGACGATGCATCGAGCAGTAGCGGTTGCACCGGCAATTTAGTTGATAATTCAATAAATCAAGATGAACTGATAATGAAACAACAACGAGAAATAGAGAAGGAGGTAGGTTGTTCAATTTCACACGCATAGCTGTACTTCAGACTTTTAATTACCTCTAAAATAAACAATAACAACATCGTGTTTATTTGTTTTTAGATTTCTGAGTCGATACCCCTTGTTGGCGATCTCGAAATTTTGTCGTCATTAGAAAAAGAATACACTGAGGATGCCATATATCTGTTAAAAGTCAAAGATCTCTCCTCAAAATACAAATACATTAGAAGAACACGTCCTGACGGCAACTGCTTTTTTCGAGCATTCTCCTACGCTTATTTAGAACATCTTCTAACTGATAAAGCCGAGTACAATAAGTTTTATGAAATAGCAAAAAATTCAAAAGATACACTAGTTGCCCTGGGTTTCCCACAGTTTACGGTCGAAGACTTTTATGAAACGGTATGTTATTTAAAGGTTATGTTTTGAATTCTTTTGTAGACTTTAGTAACTCCGTGTTTTTTCATAGTTACAAGTATACATGATCATATAACAAACTGACATGCTTATTGTTTATCGACTACAATTATAAGTTTTGGGACTGAATTTGTAAACATTTAATTTTGCTCTACCTTAACAATTAACTGCCAATGTGTCAATAGTTTGATTATTCAATACTCATTTCATTAACAGTATGAGTAAACAAGTAAGCTCATAAAGTACAATAATTTTAATGTCTGAAATTTAATACATTTCAACTTTTGTGATTCCACAGTTTATTGAGGTAGTTCAAAGAGTAGGTGATCAGGCTGGATGCAGTTCTGATGGACTGGAGGCGGTGCGCGATGAACTGCACGACAAATTCAACAAACAGGGGTACTCTGACTACATTGTGGTGTATTTGCGACTTGTCACATCTGGCCAGCTGCAGATGCAGCACAACTTCTACCAGAACTTCATAGAAGGCTCTAGAACTGTTACTGAGTTCTGTAGACAGGTTTGTCATTTAATTTGTATACATTGAGTAAATAACATTTCATAAATATTAGAAAGGTCAGCCAAGTAATGAATGTATTATAAATGTATTAAATTGCATAATTCAATTTCTAAAACTTCAAAGCATGTAATATGGCTTCAAATTTAAATTTGATGCAGCAGTATTGGAAGCCATACATAGCTATTTTATCGAGGCCATATTGTGACTTGTTAGGAGTAATAGCTGTAGTGTTTTTCTAATAACTTGCTTGGAGCACTGCGCACGCTAGTGCAGAATACCACGAGGTAGCTGGTTGTTAAGGGATGCAGGAGAAGGAACAGCAAGTAATGATATTGCCTCTGTTTCATCTAACGCCAATTGTTTAATTATGTTTTAGGAAGTAGAACCAATGTATAAGGAGTCTGACCACATTCACATAATAGCACTCAGCAATGCCCTAAATGTAGGCGTCAGAGTGAAGTATATGGACCGTGGAGAAGGAAGCCAGGTGAGGACACCCTGCAGTTACATTTTTTATGTCACATTATATTAACTCAATCTAACAGAGTTTGTTGTGTTTATGTGAACTAATAAAATAATGTCTGACTTCAGGTGATAGCGCACGACTTCCCCGAGGGCGCGCGTCCGCTGGTGCACCTGCTGTACCGGCCCGGGCACTACGACATACTGTACGCGTGATCACCTCCACGCGGAACTTTTTACCATAATAAATTTAATTACATTTAGTTGTTGTTTTATTGCATTATAGCTGTTACACATTTCCAATGGGAAAAAGATAATTGACGAACTGTCGCTCGCCAGATTCTTGATTACTAAATTAAATTAAATTAAAAAATGTATAATGTAAACTAATATAAAGGATATTTATAATTTGCAGGCAGAAATTCAATAGTTGCCCTGCTTACTGCTGTTCTATTTAAGATGATACTAAACAGAATCCTAAAGCTGCCGTCATTGTTCTCAATATGTTTGTGTGGATTTTTAACAAGTGTAAAATTAAAATATAATCTATAGCGCAAAGTTTAGCTTTATTCATAAAAGTTGTTTACAAAATCTGTTAAATTCTTAAGAAAGGACTATTATAAGTCATTTTTTTGAAATATGACAACTAAAACTTTTTTTAAATAATTTGCTGTCCACATCTCATGTTATTGTCCACACATATTGTTAATGTTCTAATGTGGCACTGCTTCCATCAACAAGGGAGGAATGCCACCAGGGACCATCGTACTAGAGCATAAGAATATGTAGACAGTAATTCTAAATAATTGGATCACAACAAGTAGCAGAGAAACTTATAAATAAATTTTATCTGCAGAAATATACGCCATCAGGCTCCCGTTTCGGCTTCATGCCTGCGAAGAACGCTTTTATATCTTCTTCTTTAACAATCTCCTTCTTAAGCATGAAGCTCTTCAGGAAGTCAGACAATTTCTCTCGCAATTTGTTGTACTCGGTGACAGCGTTTATTTGTTGAATACGGTCGAGGGAGGACAATGCTTGTAAGCCCTTCTCATACTGAGAATTTCCGTTGCTTCTTTCTTTCCCTAGGGTCTCGTACGCGGCGACGGTATCCTCGGAATCTATTAGAAATAGCACAGATAAGTCTTTGTACATAGAAAGGCACTCACTGCATGTACAAAGTTTCTGCCGGAAGTTTGAGGGCCAGAAAGTTGCTCCTTTAAGGTGTCTTTTTATACCCTTTGACCTCACACAACTTTTACTCTCATTAGGTTTTATTCTTTTCGCTCCATCATCTGTATTTTCAACCACTGATAACTTTCTTTTGTTTTCACTACTACTATTTGCGACAGTTTCCTCGACATTTTCCATACTAACTTTCACAACTGCTTGATTTGTAATTGAATTGGTTTCTTCATCCTTTGTGCCGCCTTTTTCAAGTTTCTTTGGATCAACTTCAGTAATTGTATTCATAGCTTGCAACTTACTATTTGCCGCACTGCTGTCAAGATTGTCTAAAACAATTTGTTGTACTTCTGTGTTATTTGACTGATTTTCTTTTTTCTTTCCGACGTCCATTTCTGTTCCATTTTCTGCATCCAATGAAGTTTTAATAGCTGGTATGCATTCTTCAACCGTCACGGGTTCATTTGTTGTATCAACAGTTGGTTTATCTGGTGTATCCATAGCTTGTTCATTGACTGTATCTGTAGTTTGTTTGGAGTCTATATCCACAATGGCTTTAGTAGTTTTATCCGTAACCTTGTCATTGGTTACATGCTTAAGTGGTTCATTAGGAGTGTCCATGACTGCCTCTTGCCCACTTTCGGCATTTGATATTTTTATTTCAGTTTCAATTTGTTCTTGTTGGCCTATTTGTACTTCTGTATCCGTGGGATCCTTCAGCAGCTCTTCTTCCATTTTCAGGTCATTGTCTATATCTTTAGATTCACTAATATCCCCGAGAGGCACATCACTGTCGCTTTTATTGTTATGTGTAGTAGGTACATCTGTGTCTTGTGGAGTGGGCTCTTCACTTTCCTCTCTGTTGACATCTTTTAAGTCAACTTCAACAGTTTCTTTGGCAGATAAATCTTCCTTATTATCTAGATTACTTTCACAGTCAATTTCATTCTGGTTACAATGTGTTGAATGTTCTGAAACTACATTTGTGTAGTTATCCTCTATTTTGACTTCTACAGTTTTAACATTGGATTTTCCTTCTTCATCGCTTTTAGGTGTCGTATTTGATTTAGTTTGAGTTTTTATATCTTTTTCTAGTTCATTTGTGCAATCATCTATTGCATTAATTTGAGAATTTATTATAGACTCTTCTTTGCTTTCAGTCTGAGATGCACCTCCACCGGGTGTTCCATCAGTTAAGTCTTTATCTACTTCATCTTTCATTTCAACATCTTGGTCTTTAGTTTTTTCCGATGTTCCTTTAAATTCTGGACCTCCATTTGACAGTGTAATAGTACTACTACCACTGATGTCAACATCTACATTCTCACTTGTAATGACTAAATTGCTATAATCATGCAAAAAAATATTTTTCTCCGTGCAATTCTTACATATCATTTCAGAATATGGTTCATCAGGGACAGCTGCATCCAAATGTGATGCATGAAGCCAGTCCTCACAAACAATACATTGGATCATTTCATCTTCCATTGTTGATTCAGGGTCAGGATAAGGTCTATGGCAAGTGCAGTATAAACCACTGTAGTTTTGGTTATATTTGTTGTCTTCATTAAGGTCTGTTTTATTGGGATTGAGTTGACATGGGCGTGAGTTGAACTTGGTATTGCCACAGTCGCAGCGGAAATTTCTCTTGGTGTACAGTTCAATCAACTCATGGTTTTCATGGCAGGTCAAACTGCAGGCCAAGCAAACTCCAGCTCTTTTCAAGGGATCTGATTTTGCATCAGGACAACATGACATACAGGCATAGATTGCTTGTCTTCGTATATAACCCTGAAAACAATAAAACCATTTATTTAATAATATTCATTAATGTTGCTTCTGCTGCTACCAACACAGAGCCAATTCGATAAATATACATAACTAATGTTCTTCTGTCTTGTGCGAAACAGATTTTTAATATGTTATGTATGTCACATCTGATCAATCAGTTTCCGCGTTTAAATTTACAAGAAAATACTTTGTCCAACTTTTCTGGCATACTTCGAGCATTTCAGAATAAGTTATGACATTGCATAGTCATACAAATGAATTTCCATTTTGTATGTTTCTGGGTGTAAAAAGAACAACTATTCTTGCATGGCATATAAGACGTATTTACATTATTATTTGGTATTTTATAAGAGGGCATCTAGAACAATTAGGATGTGACCTTTTCGGTTACTTGTGTATGACATTTTGAAAGAAAAGTGAATTTAAAAGTATATGGTAAATGATAGGTCTTACCTTATTGTAAGAACAATTTTTATCATCAGAGGCACCAAGAACGGCATTGGCGTCCTCTTCAAACTCTTGTTCTTCTTGCAAAACATCCAACATTGTTACTACCTTGTCTCCATCGTATTCCCCCATTTCAGTGTCTTCAGTTGAATTTGTTCCATTCGTTGTCATTGTACCCCTTGCCAGCGGCTTGCTTTGCTAAATTTTGTTTCTGTTATGAAACTGATTACAAAATTTGATGGAAGCCGGTTACTAAAGGCGCCAACAATTTTACTTTGCATTTGCAACAATCAATCGACAACGAACGAATCCAAATCCATAGACAAGTAAAATTGGTAAAAAGGGAAAACTGAAATAAAACACCTCGCTATGTTGCAAAAAATGTACAGAATAAATTTCTTGTAACAGCAACATCAAGTTTATCAGAAAAAAAAATCGTTGTCATAGCGTTGACATTGTTTATTGTCATCGAATTATTAAAGTATTTTATTGTAATCGCGATTTCATTTTTGGTTTCATAATTTTAAGTATATGATAATGAAAAATATTTACAACAATGTATACAAGCAATAAATGCATTTGCAAATGGTTTAAAATAAATGCATTGGCAAATTCTGGATTTAATTCTAAATAGACACTATTTCAATGTTGCAATATCAGAGGAGATAGTAGCGCCCTCACGACTGATGCTATATTTACGGTCAAGCTATGACAAGATAATCTCAATCCGGTAATAACATCGAAGTAACAGCCCGAGCCCAGGTTCCTGAGGGAGCCCTCGAGCTACGTTATTCTTAATCAAGGTTTAGGCTACGCGCCCTCTGCGCCCGGCCGCCTCAGGCCCGGTGAATCTGTAAATGCCTCCTAAAGGCAAACAGTGGCAATCCTGTCACAAAAAAATAAAGGACAAGATAATTATTGTTTAATTTATTTTGTTACTAACGCGCTTGTTGTTCTATTAAGAGAAGTAGACAGTCATCGACCAGATCATTGCTTTGATTTAAAAATTTCGTTAAAGGAACAAGCATAATTGAAGCTCACACATTGTGCAACACCAAATTGAGATTTAGTACGTTAATGATTTATTTCAATTATTATTTGGTATAATTATTAATAATTCAGAAACAAGGCTCACACGTATCAACTGATACTATTTAACTCAAAATGATACACGAGGACAAGTAAAAATAGGAAATGTATGGATGGGCTGGTTTCGGTGAAAGTTTTCTATTTTTAGTAGAGATGTACGTTCTAACCGCCACACGGTAGCGTGTCCCGCCAACACTTGCCAGTTTTAAAGAAGAAAAGGCACATCCAAATTTTTCCTGCCATTACCGACGTACAAAAATCCAGCATCAGGGGTTTTCACTTTATGAAAGTACATCATGCCTGGCCAGTAGAGGCTTTTTAGATAAGCTACGGTGCCTACGTTCTCCAAGGACAAATTCCAGCATCCGCTTGGAATGTCCATGTCGATGGAGTCTAAAAAGTCCATACTTAAATTGTAATCTGCACGCGTCAGAATATTTGAATTCCATTTATGTTGAGCCGGTCTTATATGCAAGTAGGACTTGAGCTGTTTGGCCTCCGGCCCCGTCAGGCCGTAGAAGTTTGGGCTGATGACCACGACTCCATCGGGCCGCTTCACCAGCTGCCCTCTGGCGCACACCTCCGCTTCCTCGCAGATGTTGCTGATGGTCGCTGCCAGTCTCTTCTCCTCTTTCAAATTTCTGCAGCGGTCCGGGTCCCCCTGGTCTAGAGCTTCGTCTAACACTTTTATCTTCTCGGCTATGTCGCCGCGAAACGGTGTGCTTGCTATTAAAGAAAGGAATTTGTACTTCTTCTTGGCTTTCGGGAGCAGGCCCCAGAACTTGAAATCGGTCGTGTAGAAGTATTTTCGTTCGTTGAGCGCGTCCTGGTTTATTCCGACGGCTATGTGGTAGTCCCGGGCGATGCCGTATATCTGCCCCCAGTACTGCATGTGCGTGAAGTGGTTCTCCACCTGCAGCATGGTGAGCGAGGTCTGCAGCAGCGAGATCAGCTCGTTGGTCAACATCACGCCGTTCACCTTAACGTACTCCTTGTACTCCCACAGCTTGTGCACGTTCATGATTGTCTCCTTTTTATTTTTCAAAAATAAATCGGACGTCTGGAACATTGACGTCTGTCATCGTAATTGTTTTTGTAATCTCTATGGCTGTCCCCTCTCCTCTACACGCGTCGCTGGACAGGTCGCTGTTTGGAAATAAGGTTCTCTCTTTTGCTTTTCTTATCCACCAATTGCTTTGTGAATAAGTACACGATTTTTTGAAAGAAACATATTTTTTTAAATTCAAGGTAGCATGTGTCTTTGGTGGTTGATGTTGTCTGGGATAGTCCACGATGGGCGCGGCGCGGCGTAAGGCGAGCCATGTTCTCGTGTAGCAATTACCCCGAGTCAAATATTTGCGGGTCCTCCGCCGCTCGTAACTTGTAACACGACTCCGGGGTACTACACGAATCGGACACTAAAGCTTGACGCACACTTGTATAACATATACTTAATTAATAATTTTGTTGCGCGCGACATAGCGGCGAGTGTGCACTGTCCTAATCTACGTGTCTTATATAAATTTCTTAGCCTTATTTTCTTTGTAAGAAAAGGCTAAGCTACATTTGCACGAAGAGTGACGACAGTTGAAATTCGCGGTAAAAGAGTGCAGGCAACGTCAGGTCAAATACTTTTGTTAAGTCGTTAACATTGTAATAGTCACAGCAAGATTTCTCGCTGATATAACTGTACAATATACCGCGCGTGTGCGCTGACCTTTACCCGCAGCGAGTCGGCGAGAGTCGGCAGGTCGGGAGTAATTGGCCGCTGGACGGATAACTTGAGATCCAATTTATTTATTTTCCCGTATTGAACACCGGCGTCATGTCGCTGTTCATAGGCGGGCGAGCGATGTTTACACGAGTTTGTTAGTCCGTACTTGAGCGCGCGTACAACATTAAAACTCGTTGAACTTGCAGAAGAATATTTTAATGTAACGTTTTCCAACTTTCCATTATAGATAAAATTATTAATTGTGCTTCTATTTTTGTCTTGAGAATTTTTAATTATGCTACTCTACAATAGATGGCGCAGCTTGTACTATGTATAAAATGTCCGTTAGATGGCAGTACGATATTCGATTAAGAAATCTATTAAAACTTTCGTGAGACATTTCACTATGTAACTTATAAAACGGCAGTGAGCGACGGGCCGCGAACGCGCGATACTACCGTTCCCACTCACCCTGAAGATGAGCCCCCGATGGGCTCGAAACTAGTCGGTACTGACACCGAGTTGCACGTGA
>JAODUI010000030.1:7869422-7908425 GCA_027563995.1 Papilio gigon
CTCTACCTATTCTGGGATACGGGTGTCAATAGAATTTCGAGACGTTACCTTGTTCGTGTACGGTGAAGGAAAACATCGTGATGCAACCTGCACATATTCGGCGAAGAAATTCAAAGATATGTGTGAAGCCAACCAACACGCACTGGGCTAGCGTGGTTGACTATGGTCTAGTTACCCCCTAATAATAGTGTAGGCTCCGAGCCCCTCGGTGGGGACGTATAGTGAGCTGATGATGATGAACATAACTCCTCCAGCTCGCTAACGCGACCATTTTGGGCGGGGGCAACACTGAATACAAATTCTTTTATTTATCCGAAAATAGAAATACATTGGTTAAATGTTTTTCCTTCTTTTTAAATTACGGAATATATCACACTGATTAGTTGGTCGCGTGACTCTGGCCGGCACAAACAGTGTTTGAATTATACATCAAAATGTCGACCACAAATTTGTTTCTTGTGATAAAGTTACGAATTAATGTTTTACTAAGATTTACTTCATTAGTCATAAATCTACATATATGATCATACATATTACAATACTGTAAATCTGTATGGCATATTTTTTTTTTCATTAGGATTGATAACTAACAATAAGAATATTGAAAAGAATGACTTATTTTTTTTTAAACTAGCACATTTTTGTTACTAACATTTTTTTTCCCGTCCAACTAAGCTCTAGGTTTGCGCTTGTATATTGTTTTACAATAATCGTCGAATGGCGGGATTTGAACTCTTAACCACATAATAGGTTATCTGTACCCTTAACCGTTCAGCTATTGATGCTTGAAATTAAAATTAACCTTTCTTTTTAATAAAACATAAATATATCATCATCATCATCATCAACAGTCCCTGTCTGCCAACTGTTGGACATAGGCCTTTCCCAATGCCTTCCACAGTATGCGGAACATATATATAACTTATAGTAATAGGCTATCAGAGATTACCGCGTAATGACTTCCAATACTGGTAAACTTCACCGGCAAAAACTCAAGCTTTGAGTCATCTAGCTATTACTTTCTGACTCACCTTGATAGACTCACTAACTACCACTAGACTCGAAAAACTAGTCTCTAGAATGCCTAAACGAATATCGCACTTTAGTATACATATAAAACATAGTCTGGATCAACACATAGGTTACTAATTATTTTTTTAATTCCGTGCTTACGGAAGGAAAAAAAATTCTCAACATAAATAAAAGAAAGTTCTATAATGAACATTAGTTTTAGGTGGCGTGATTAAGAAGGGAGTGACGGTTGAGATGATGGAAGATGGATAAGTCTGGAGGACGAGAACCTGATGTTTCGATCCTGGGAGTGTATTCGAGTGTACCAGAGTAGGATAAAGACAGGGATGGACTTCTGCGCTTTTTATTTTTTGTAAATATAAACATTAGTCAACGATACAATAACCAAATATTTATAAATTTCCGTTGCGTCTCGCTTATTTCTGAGCATCACCAGACGCGTTAATACATAACGCAAACGGGATATAATGAGTCAAAATTAAATTGTAAATAATATTTACGTATTTACAAAAGCAGCAGAGGTGTGTTTGACTCGACGCTCTTACACGTCGATGTGTCTCGTAATAAAAGGATTAATGCTCGGAATTCTGACAGGTAAGTAGGGTTTTTTTTTATTTTATGATAACTTCAACTTTTTAATTTACATTCAAAATTTTCGTACAAAAATGTAATGTAATGTAAGATTTAACAGATGAAACGTAAAAACCAGTATTCTCATAAACGAATGTGAGTTTGAAATTCATTTATGTCGTCGACAAATAATGTATCCCGTTCGTTCGTAATTTGTCAAATATCAAAACAAATACATAGACGTAATAAAGTTTACAAGGGTTTTCCTGTTACAGTTGAATAATATAAAACCAGTTTTGTGAAAATTTGCTACGTTACCATAACAAGACTCGTGATATACTTCTTAGTGTCATGAACTCAAATCATATTCATCTCAGTGCAGTCTAAAGATATGGTCAAAATAAATTACAGAGAATACGAGCATTGGACTGATATTGGTGAGTTTTTTGTTTATCTTAGAAGCTTATACAACTATGTATACATATGGAAAATGTAACACAAACTTCGCACAGTATGGAGTCCCAATTGGCCAGATTAAGTGAATTGTAAACAACAATTTGCTTGTTCCAAATCTTTCTATTAACCATTCTCCCTTCTAATTACCTTCCACGTATATTATGTATGTCTACCCTTTGCATATTTATTATAATTTCATCTAGTATTGCGGATGTCTGTGCGACTAAGACCACCTCTATGCTCCCGACGCTCGTTTGCCCTCTTACAAAAAAAAATTGTCACTAAAATTCACGTAATCACCTCTCATTTTGCACCCTATTTGAATTATTTTAATAAGAGTAAGTACATTTATGAATGTTTTTATTTTTCTACAAATGGCTATCCGCTACAATGCGTCGTTGCACGGATGTTAATAGAAAAAAAAAGTTTAATTAAACGCATTCAGCGTTACCACATGAGTCGTCGTTTCCTGTCGCTAATTCTCTCCATTAACAGTTCAACAGACAAATTGAACAATTAATTTAACGATGGTAAGATTATGATGATATGATGTATCTATATTCATTAGCCCACTAAACGTCCGCAGTGAGGGGCTCGTAGCGTACCCTATCATTAGTAGTGTAGTTAATATATTAGAATGTAATAATTTGAGAGGATTATATCGCCTCACCTATCGTATCAATTAGAAACAGAAATGTTGAATTAAAACAAAAAAATTTGATTTAGAATTCTTAAGTTAATTTAATCTACATAAAATAATACTTTTTTAAAGTCTTGTATTATTAAAAAACAAGAAAAAGTAACATAAACATTTATTTATATCATCTAAACGTGCAAAGAATTTAAAAAAGAAATGTTTTAATTGATTATTTCAAAAGTAACTTACCAAAAACAATCCGTTGAAAACGACAAGAAGATATTTGATGCAGTTCATCCCGCAGCCCTCCATTTTTGACAGCAGGGGAACACGTTAGCCACAGATCAAACAAAGCGTGCACAGATTGAAAAGAACTGTCAATTTCTTTCAATACGTCCGAACGTGGTGGGAGCGCGCACTCGTGTAACGCCGACGTGTGCTCGCAGCCGAATGTCGATGACGCCAGAGTGCCAGGGTATTAGTACTCCATAATTCGGTAGCGTGGACTCGCTGAAGGGCTGAAGTCACGCACTACGCCAGCGTTTCTCAAAGTGTCATATAATATTAAATATAACAATACTTTCTTACTTGTCTAATTACTATTAAACAAGTCATCGATATTGTTAAAATTTTTCTTCGACTTCTTTTGTAAATTTTAGTAGAAGAATCCTAAATTATATTTAGGAGCCATAAGTGAGAAAACTAAACAGACAGTCGATTGTCTCAAGGGCAGCGCTATGCCCTCTTCTCCCGTATCGTGTCAAAGTCATAATTTTATTAAACTATTGTTACTGAAAGCATAGACTTGTTGTTGTAATGAGTTAGTTAACAGTTTGACAATAACTGGGCTAGCTGGCATGTTTTCGATTTATCGGTTACATCGTGAAGCTATCGCAATAGTTCATGATTTTATGGCCAGTTTACATTATTCCAGCGATCGAATTTAACTCTTTGTTACAACTGGAAAAGTATAAACCGGCTTGGAATGCACTGTTGTGGATTATGGTCTAAACATACTTAGTCTCTTTATCCGAGATGGACTTTCTGTTGAATTAAATACTTAATCATATTTTATCTTTAATTCTATTTTATAGACATATTGCTCATAATATGACTATTAATACCAATAATAATAACTCTATAATTTTGACAAATACGTAGCTGATTGTATCTCGTAATCATATAAGCTAATAAAAGAAAACTGTTGCCATGGTAACCGATTACATCCACTGTAAGGTACCCTGAACTCTAGGGTCAATACCTCGCCTAGGATTTTATTTCTTAGGTTCTTTTAGGTTCGTTGACATTTTAATATAGTGTATGACAAAATGGTTCCTTACTTTATTACAATTGGTTTATATAAATGTTTCATTGCATATACGCAGAGATAGACAGTGAATTTAACTTGCCATTGGTAGTAACAAATAACGCGGAAGACGGAAAGCATACTGTGAAAGGCATTCGGAAAGGCCTATACTAACAGTTGGCGGGCAATGGCTGATGATGATGATGATGATGAATTTTCAAATAATTTCATTCTTATTCGTTATCAAATAAAGACTAAATTAAGATAACGGAGGTATGTCAATTCAAGAAGATGTTCAGCGTTTTTTTTATCTTGTGAATATTATTAGATAAAGTGAATTGATGTTGTAAATTAATGGTAACTTAATTTCTATAGTAATATGATAAAAAATGCCGCCCCGCGGCATCCGGCCTCAACGTCTTTAAGACAGTCTTCTAAAGTCAGTCTTAAAGTTTTATTGCATTAATTTGTTAGCTCCGTTGCCCCGTCCCTCCATACATTACGAGATGCAAACTAAATACACATATCAAGCTAAAAACCACTAAAAACTATAATAACGTGTTACGAGCGCAGTGCCGCAAGCGCCGCCTTCGATCAACACGTACCTAAATCATATGCGCGAAATAATTTATAAGAATATTAACGTCTGTCTTGTCAACTAAGAGAACAAAAAAAAAAGTAACATTTTGGAAAAATACTTTTCAAGTTATTTTTTTTTAACTAAATTATCTCACATAAAACATCTTTTAAATCACAACGTGATCTCTATCATATAATAGTTTTCATGTATCAAATATTGTCGACTAACAGTTATCTATATATCGTTCACTATTGCGTACAGAATGAATTATTATTAGTGCTTTACAAGGAGAGTGCAAGTGCGCGGTGTAGAGCTGATACAGGTCCGTGCACGAGCTAAGATACAACCTATGTCATACCGGCGTACTATAGTTTGGCGCTTACAGACTAGTGTGGTACAGAGACCATCATCCGAGTAACATGGTAACGAAACATCCATCAAAAGAATTTAAAAAGAAATTATTGATTTGCGCAACACATAACAAAACATCAGCAAACACATTCTCCGTACAAGCTATGCTCGATTCAGATTTTCCTTTTCTTTTTTTTTTGCGAAATATTAATAATAAAATTGGCACATCATGAAATAAATCACAAATAAAACAAAACAAAATAAAATTAGATTAGTGTGGCGCGAGAGGCCGCGGTGTCGGCACCTCGCGAGGCGCTTAGACCCGTCAGTACACCTTGATGTACTGCTTGCCGTGCGAGGACACGTCGCGCGCGGTGTCCGGCAGCGTCTCGAACAGCACCACCAGGTAGCCCTCCGGCGTCAGCGCCACGTCGCTGGGCCGGTCCTTGTCGTCCAGCCCCGGGCTCTTCAGGTCCACGGCCCAAAGGATGCGCAGCTCCGACGTGAACACGAGCACACGATGGTTCTTGGAATCCGCCACTATGATGCGACCGTCGTCGTCCGTCACGATGCCCGAGGGCCGGTTCAGCTCTCCTATGCCGGACCCCTCGCGCCCCATGCAATGTATGACCTTCGATAGTGTGGGATCCACCATGAGGAGGCGATGGTTCTCAAAATCGGACACAATAATATTGCCGCTGGTCGTGAAACACACGCCCCTCGGGGTCGTCGGTCCCTTCAGTAGCTTGGCGGGATTAGCGGCTTCAAACACGAACTTGGTGATGTAAGTTCCGTCGCTGGTGAACAGCTGAATGCGATGATTTCTCGTGTCGGTGACCACGATATTACCCAGCGTGTTGACGGCCACGTCCCAGGGGTATTGGAATTGTCCACATTCCTTGCCGAAGGAGCCGAACTTAAGTATGAAATTACCGGCCGAGGTAAAGATTTGCACTCTATGGTTATCCTTGTCGATGACAATTATCCGGCCGTACGTGTCTGTGGTGATTCCTGCGGGTAGATCGAATTCTCCCGGTCCGGTGCCTTTAGCACCGAACATAGTTTTGAATTCGCCGCGGTTGTTAAATATCTGAATGCGATTATTTCGCCTATCTGCAACAATAATGTTGCCCTCTCTGTCAACGCACAGACCCCACGGTCGGGACACTTGTCCTTCGTCCTGGCCTTCTTTGCCAAAAGAAAACATCGGAACTCCGGGCACGGGGCTCCTCGTCGGTCTTACCGTTACAGACATCCAGTAACCGGGAATCGCTTGGCCGATTCCGCGAGCTGGATTTGCATCCATGGCAATACTTGACGAAATACTGTGGTCATAATAATTGGTGGACCTCGTGGGATTGCTAGGATATTCTGGTAAATTTCTGAGGCTATTAGATGCCGAAATGTGATAAGACAAGGGTGAGAAAGACTGAGCGGACTGTAGCGACTGCAGCGACATCAATGACTGGCGAGACTGGATGGATGACGTCGACGTCAGAGAATGCATCGACACGGCCGGCGTGGGCTGAACATCACATTGACGTTTTATTTGGTCTACCAAATCGTAATTCGGGGGCACGAACATAATTCTCTCCTCGGCGATGTACATGTTTTTAAACATACAAGAGAAATAGTCTACTTGAGCTCTACCTTTTTCTTTGGCCATAAACAAGTCTATGCCCTCGGAGTCCATACTTCGCACCAGGGTCTCGTTGGTGTGCGCGAGACCAGCGAGAATGCCGCGAAGTGTGTTCATATGGTCGGTCAGTTCCGTCATTTTGGCTTGGCGCATTTTCTCGACTTTATCCAATAAATACTTTTCACGGTCCTCTATGGCCTGTGCGTAACATCGCATAGCTTTTCTAATTTTTAAATTAGCCTCCGCGGTCTCCTTTTCGTACGCTTTGGACATGGCGACCGCGCGATCGATTGCCGTTTTAATAGCTTTAGTGCCAGTCTTCGTGTCCTCGATGGCCCTGAAGACTCCGATACGACACATGTCAAGGGCTCCTTTGATCGGAGTAAAGCAATGATCCTTATGGACCCACAGCGTGCACTCCTGGCAGATGAAAATGATGCAAGCTTCGCAGTAGAACTTGACCGGCTCGCCGTGGAGCTCACAGTACATTACTTCTTTTTCATTGGTAACGGAATTGGGCCGCGCGCCGATGGGCGAGATTTGGTGTATCGGCAGCAGCGTGTGCTCCCGCAGCTGGCAATCCGAGGTCACCTTGTGGCAGCACTCGTGACAGAACAGGTCATTACATTCGAGGCAGCGCGTCGTCGGCATACGTTCCTCGCATCGGAAGCAAGTTATGGATACAGAGGACGACGTGCCGGGCGAGCCGCTGGAGTTGTCTTCTTTGGAATGGTTTTGATGATTGTTGTTGTGGTTGTTGGTGTTGTAGTCCCGGGAGACGGGGCCGATGGGGTTCTGCAGGGAGCTGCAGGAGGGCAGCGCCCAGATGTCGTAGGGCATGGTGGTGGAGGCGGAGGTGGCGGCGGGCTGCAGGCCGGGGGGCTTGTTCATGTTCTCGAGCAGGTTGCAGATGATGTGCGTCATGGCGAGCGGGTCCTCCTGGTCGGGCGCGTGTCCGGGCGCGCTGCTCGCGGCGGCAGACGACGTGGTGGGCAGGCTGGCCGCCAGCGACGCGGTCATGTTGGCAAACGACGTCATTGTTGCGACTACTTCACCTCATTAGATCTGAAATACAGATATTATTCTTTTTAGAACACTACGAGAGCTCGCAAGTGGGGCGCGCGTACACCGCTACACACGGAACAATTGGTCCGGAATACAATGGTGTCATTTGTTAATTACTTTATTCTCTTTCTCGATTAAAATATATTAACAAAGTGTACACGCCATACATTACATTTATCGCTGCCTACTCTCGCGCGCCAAGTCGACTTTAATATAATACATTTTACATAAGAGTTATATACGTGTTATGTAGGTATTTGAATAGTTAGGCACCGATTAATTTAAAAAAATAACTTGTAAAATTTCAAATAGATTAATAGTTAATAACAAATATTTAGTCTTTCCATAATCTATTGATTTGCATCAGTGTATTGGTCTTACAGTCTAATAGATTAAATTCGAGAAATATAACAAAAAAATAATGTTTTTAAAACCCATCTGTTTTAATATAAACTTGGCCCCTATGCTAGTTGTCATTGCATTAAAGGAACGGATGGCTTCCCGTCCCTGCTATATGTATATAACTATAGTATGTGTTAGTACAAATTTTACTGGCGCGTATTATATGAGTTTCGGCCGTGGAAACTCGCGGGTACGGTCAACATAGCAAGGCTGTCGCGGCACACACGACAATTTAACATATAAACTACTCGATACTATATTAGTACGATTTAAACTTGTCACAAACCACCAACACTAATGAATACGAGTGACATAAAATTATTTTGTCACTCTTCATTCACAATTTAACATATATAAGTATAAATGAGTCCCAGGTTCGATGTTTAGACGATGCAAAGATATTACAAAATAACACATGTTTATATTTTGTTATGAAAATACCACGAGTTTTGATTACTGCGACGACATTAGAAAAAGTGGATGTTTTTTTTCAATGCTCTTGGGTTCTGTAAAATTAAATGCCTCTTAATTTCTTAACTTTTTTATACAATATTAACATATGAATTCACATCTGGGACAAACAATTTAGAAAGTTCTAGAACAACGAAACATATCTACAAAGTGCACTTACATGATGGGGTGGCAGTCGATATCACTGTCCTACTGCATGCTTTATCAGCGAGAGAAGCCGGACGCCAGTGTAGCCGGCGCTCACTAAACAATAACTTCCACTCTCATAATACACGAACTGAAGCAACTCCGTGCGGACCTCGCGGCCCCACGAACTCTACTATTGCACCCGAACCCACTCATATGGTGCACTTTGCGAAAAAAAATCCATTCCCAAAAACTTTCATGCCTGCTCTACCCCTCAAAATAATAGGTAGCTATCTGAGAGTGGGATAGAGTGATGGGGCAATGGTGTGTGCGAGGGAGACAAACGACCATGTCGCATTCCAAAATTTTCCATAATTTAGATAAAGGAGGTTCGCTATGATTAGGGCTGTGCCTTCAGACTTGTATTGTTGTAACTCATTAGAGTAATAATTTACAAACTTCAACAATAATAGCTTACTGTTAAATTTAAAATTTTGTTAATTTCTAAAAAAAAAACATAAACCGTGTAGGTACTGAAAAAAGTAAACTGAGGAATGCGGAGTACGTTTTAAGTCGATAATGAAATTTTGAATTCATAGTTTGATCATATTAAAGATAATTGGACATATAAAACCGTGATAAATCATAAAATAATAAATTAACGAAATCATCGATTTGCCACAACCCTAGTAGCGTAAATAAAATCAGTATTGAGCAGTACAGCGCGAGATCCTCCGCAAGCGAGAGGCAAGATGTTGGCATCGCGTTACGTGGTGAGCTGAGTGAGTGAGATTGTTTCGGGTGTGACGCGGTGCCTGACCTTGGCGCGGAGTGCGCGTGAGGCAGGTCCGGGCCCACGCCGCCATGTTGCCGCGCCCCCGCGCCTCCGCGCGCAAACGTAGGGTGCCCGAAAATCGATGCCTTTCCCTCGCTGCCCTCATACCCTACGAAGGGCGCACGGATTAACATCGACCCTACTGAAGCTCAACGAGAAACTGCTCAAAGCGTCCATCAAAAGACAGTGGTTCATGGAATTTGTACGAATATTTTAGCTTCCATGACTCTTGGATCACATTCCATCTTACCTTACAAATTAGTTCTATTCCTAATTAACATAGTAATTTTCACTAAATATCAAATCCAAGGACATGGGTTATAATACCTTAGTGCGGGCGCTGTAAAATTTAGCGTTACTCATTCAACGTGCTTAATCAATAACAAAGTGTTCAAAGATTTAATTTACTGACAACCCTAATAACCTATACAACATGGTTAATTTACCATATTATACCTGTTACAAGACATTACCAAAAGCGAACAGTTGAATTGAGTCGTGCACTTCGCAGGTATGCACCGGTCCATTGAAAGAAAAAATTCTAAACACTTTTCTAAGAATAGGAACGGTTCGGCAACAATGGATTTTGCGCAGGTCGGCGTAGTATCGACGACCCGCACCCCACTGGCAGCATCCGAATCTGCCTCTCCGCGCTCACGAATATTGACAGCCATTAAAATACATACAAGCATTCAAAATCTTAGGACTGAAATATAAGAATATTTTTTTTTCTTTTCTTTTACAAGGGACAAGAAAATAAATTTCAACAGTCACGAGTCAAGTAACTTTAAAACACGTACTGAAACTAACTAATACCTCGATTGTTTCAGTTAGGTACTTTTTGTTTTTTTTAAAGATTTTGTTGGTATTAAAAAAAATCAAATATTTTAACATAGTTTTTTTCTTCATCTAATTATCGTAAATCTTTGAAAAAAAATAACAGACAATTTATTTCTCGGTCGGAAGCGAATATTGAACGCGTGAAGCTTACGCAGTCGTCTTGTGATTGTGAACAGTGTTAAAGAGTAATTCGAAAGCATTGTGAAATTGGGTTAAAAGATTTTAAAACGCAGTATCCATATTTAACATATACCGCGCACAAAGAAACGTGCGCGTACCGCAACTAACAAAGAGCTGACGCGAAATTATAATTACACTTTACGACACACAAAACTCGGATAACGTCGGGTACACACTATGGTTATTTATAAAGAGTTTCACCCACAATCATCTTCAGCCCTTGTTTGCCCACAGCTGGACATAGGCTTTTCCCAACGCCTTCCACAGTACTCCCATCCAACGACTTCCTGCAGTCCGCACTATGTCGCCACTACTCAAATCGAATAGTCACATTAAAAACAAAACACTACTAGCTAAATAAAAAAGAAATCATGGACCTAGTTTTTTTTTTAATTTACTAAGATCGCTCGTTATTTGAAATTCGAACATGTTTTTTTTCTTAATTTCCAAATTCAAATTTAACGTGTTAAATTAAAAAACAAAAACAGTAACGAACATTTCCTAAAGTAATGTTTGTTTACAATATTTACATCGAAATCTGAAATCAGAATCACCCAGCAAAACCGAACGGCTTTGTTTGCGACTAGATTCGCAAAGACTTTTCGATTGCGAAATAAAATATGTTGGCAAGAGCTTTTGTATAAGACAATAGCTAGGAAAGATGACAATGATCCCGCGTAAAAACATTGAATGAATGTTGCTATATAAAAAAATAGTTCTGGCAATGCAAACTTCATTCAAAAATACGAAGATAATGTCCAGGAAGTAAACTGTATTCAACTACTGTGAGTTTTCACCGTCCCAACAATACACGAAACATATTGCCATCCCTTTCATTCTGTTCGAATAGACAGAGACAGCCTTATACCTACCACATTACTCGACTTTACTTTTGGACTAATTTTTCAAAAAAATCGTAATAGATTTTACTAATATATTACATGCGAAAGTATGGATGGATGGATGGATGTCTGTTATTACGTTTCACTAAAACGGTTAAATAATAATAATTTGGCATAAACGTAGAAAACAGGATATGCTTTACTATTTTTTTTTATTTTCGCGGTCAGATTAGGAAATGATGATTTTAATTTGTAAATAAAATACAATTTTGTATTTTCAAGCATCGACATGTACTTCGAATGTCTATAGTGAACATTTTTACGTAAGCTCGAATTAATGCGATAACAATTACGACGGTGTTCGAGGGGAGCGAGCAGTGGGACCGCGCATGCGCGCTGTTTCCGATGTCCTCCATACTCTGGGGTGCGGGCCTAGTATTTTCTATTGCCCGACATTTTACGTAATCTAAATGCTTTGGGAATGTCAATCGATACACTGTTTGGATGAGACATCATTGTATGCTAAAATTGAAATCAATATCTGCCGATTTTTGATAGTAAACGAAAATTATTAAAACCTATCTAACTAGATTACTTATAGGTCTTTTATAATATAGAAATATGTTTTATAAACACTACAACACCCAGAAATCGATAAATTTTAAGGACGTATCCGTAACCGTGTCATTGACATCGATAAAAGCGATTTTGTTAACAAAAAAAAAACAAATAAAACATTAGAGAAGCCTGCAAATTAGTATACAGGTTTAAATCGCGTCTAGAGCGTCGTTTTTGTGGAGCGAGCGGCGAGCGGCGGCGAGCGGCGGCGAGCCAGGGTCGGAGCAGAGCGCACTATGTCACTGAACCATAAGGACGTCCTTCGTTTTATCTTGTTTTGTGCACGAACACTTCAAAGTGAACACTCTCATTCAAAACACCGTGCGCCGTGATTTTATAACACTTTTAATAAACTAAATTATAACAGTTTTTTTTTTCTTAAATATAATACCACAGACGCGCAACAATGAAGTAGTGACTTATTACCTCGAGAAAAGCCGCGTAAAGACACGGAGAAGGCAGATAGAAAAAAAAAAAATAGCACAGTTCACATAATTCTCATTGGAGAAGGTATATGTCCACCAATGAGCAGACAAACACATACTTCAAATGATTATGGTGAAGAACAGATGATGATAACTCTCTCGTCTTCTTTACATATATATATTCTTCTTTTTCCTCTCAGATCTTAATACTGCCTATCCTCAATATGTCACAAATGACGTCGGCATAATTTGTCTACGAGTCGAGGACATCCAAGACTCCTTCCTAATCATTCACAACATAAATAAGGCAAAAGCATAAAATAATTTAATGCCAAAAACTATGGAATCCCATAAAAAGATAATTATTACAAAAAAAATAACTTCTAGAAAACAATTGGATATCATAAAGTAGACCAGTTTGGGGTGTCCTTAACTGTGGCAGGAAGTCTTCGAATACGCGGCAAAGGACCGCAAACTGTGGAAGGCATTGGGGCTAATGTATTGCCAGCAGTGGCTGTCAAAGGCTGGTGAAGATGACCAGTGTCTTTTGTCTCAATAATCAAACATAGAAGCCTATAATAGTAAACAAACACTAAGTTATCTTGTTACCGTATACATATTGCAAATAGTTTACAAATATAGAAATCAGTTATATATGGCGTACACCATTCAAATGTCTAGATAAGTTTACAAGCATTCTGTAACAACATATTTGGTGACATAGTTCTGATCAGATTATGATTGTCTTGTTACAAAAGAAACAATGTGGATATCTATAAAATTAGAGAAAGACCGGAGAAAGATGATGGATTGTGTAAAAGAGGATATGGATAAAACATGTGTGAGTTCAGATATGATGTTTGAAAGAGTACATACTGTGCCGCCCTTCGTAGTGATAGGGCAGGTCGAGTTGAGCAGTTAAGGAAATAATGAAACAGTTTTATGTTTTTTAAGATATGGTGATAAAACAAACAATATATCAGATCAATTACTAACATATGAGTCCGATGATAGCACCAATTACAGACATGACATATTTAGACATCTTAGTCATTGGCACACTTTTAGGCTGTTAAATGTAATAAAAGAATCACTATTAAAAATACTTGCATTTTTATAATATCTCAAATCCAATATGGAGTGTGGATATTATAATATTCTTCAACAGGATTTCCACTAATGTGGATGTCCATGGGTGTTGACACCCACCTTTGTGATCCCATGACTTGTTTGCCCCCTTTTTTTATGAAAAAAAAACCAGGATATGAATGTCCATCAGCAAAACATCTTTACAAAAATATACTCTCGATTTTGTAAAGAGAACAGACACCAGTACGTCTTTTTAGTATTAAAACAATGAAACGTAAACTTGAACAAACAAAATGAAACTTTACATCATATTATCCACATACAGTAATTATTTTAACCTTCCTTGACCTCTAAATACCAATCAGATACATTTACCTTATTATCATTTGTATGTATTTAAATATATCCATACATCCATAAAGAAAATATTACTTATTCTGGATAAAGTCAAGAAATAACTGAAGCTATTTTAATAAAATCTTAAATATAAGATTTACTTTATAAATATGACAGACAGACATTAACCTGTGTCCAGTTTTACATATTAGTATATTATCATGAATTTAATTTACTTTAAAAACAAATATGTTCTCACATATGTGTTTCAACAGTTGATTTCATCACTTTAATAGTAACACCCAATACACATTCAGTTTTAACTGAAAAGTTAGTCTGTCCAATTAAAACTGTGCATATGTACGCAAGACTGAGAATTATACTATATAACTGATGGTTAAAATTATGCTGACGCATAAGTTATGCGTTGATTGTTCTCTAAAAACTGTACAGTTAAAACTGAAGGCGTGTAGAAGATTTAACAATTTTTTTTGTTAAAAGCATTACATTTTTGTTAATTCATTCATATTTCTTGTAACCATTCCAGGTGAGCTTGAAAAAGTTTGTATTAGGTATGGTTCACGACAATAGGTGGTGGGATTTGAACCCACACCCCGGTGGATGGGTAGTCCATACACACAATCATTAGACTATGGGCACTTCAAAATTACCAATTATATCTATTTACAGTTACAATCTAACAGTATACTGAATAAGTACAAAATTACTGTCTTAATTAGACCATTACTTAATGAAATAATGCCAATTAATTTATTGTTAAAATTCTCTTTACAAATTAATAAGATTTTTTCATCTGTATGCAATGTCCTAGCCAAAATGCATAAAGATATTACACATGTACATTATGACATAAAAAGCAATTACTGACTAGGAAAATTTAAAATATTTCTGTAGACAAAAGATGTGTCAACTCCAACTACATTTATACTTATTTTTTTTTCTTCTATATGTTGCAGATATAATGAGAAAAAAATGTCACTGCAAATTTATCAAACAATGGAAATGATAAAAATAATGTCAAACGAATTAATTTCTCTTGATAAATTAATCTGTCTTATAATATAAAAATGTAGAAGGAAATGCTGATGAAATAATCATAACTATATATACTATAATTTGGAGAAAGTGGGATAAAAAATATTATAAATATATTTTTAAATTAATGTGAATAATAACTGTTAAACATCAATATCGTAGAAGTAATATATTACGATGAGTCAAGAGTTGATTGTATTTTTGCACGAAGCAAAAATACAAATCATGACGGCAAACACAAAGGCAAGAAACGTCGAGAGAAAGTAAATGCCTAAAATGGTATCCGGTGTAGTTTCTGTATTCGAAACATAATGGATGTACGCGAGATACTAAATCTATTTTGTGATAACTAATAACACCAAAAAAATCGCTTACCAAGTATATCAATGTCTTCGTAAAATTACTGCCAACTGCAAGTGGACAAATTACGCATAATAACGTATTTGCTACTCATCAGTCCATACAAAATTATAAATCATAAACGTCCCGTCACTATAATTATTCACAAAATATGCCCGACGATGCAGGTAGATTGCACAAAGTTAGCGTTTAAATAATGATTAATTCTAAAGTTCAATGTTGACTACTACACATATATTGCACTAATTCTAATTACTGAAGATTATCGCGACACTTAGGTTATTAGATCGCATTAATTGTATATTTACTTATTAACATCATAAAACACCACGAAAACAACAGCGGTGAATGAACGATCAATTGATTTAAAAATAAACACACGTTGTCTATGGAAATTTTGTCAACAAAGTAGATTACAAAATTGTTAAGCTTGGAAATGTTTAAAATTATTTAATGGTTTGTTTTAATAATACAATAAAATGTGATGACATATCTGTTACTTCATCATGATTTGTAATTTACTATTGGAAAGAAGTAAATTTTGAATCATATATTAAAATGGCTTTTAGTCATCTGTTAACTGAAGATAAAAAAATTTGCTTACAGATCAACAAGTTCAACTGCTTCGATTTTATTTTATAGAGGTCGTAACATCTTCGGATCGGTATAATTTTAAATTTATTTCTTTACCATGTTGAAACCTTCAAGAAAATAGATGCTATGCAGTCTGTGTTTTAATTAAAAAGTAAAAAAGTGTCGATGATAATCGCCACGAAGTGTCAAAACTCGCGCCAAAAGTAAACACTACAGTGTGATTGTTTAAATGGTTTTGATGCTATTTATGGAATTCTAATACATCTAAATATGTCTACGCCATCAAAACGTCCATCATCTCGTGCTTCCTCGGAAGCGGCCACCCCATCCCGTAGAACCAGATCTTCACAACAACTAGTTGTTCCTGAAACTCCACAACAGTCAAGCGGCACCCCATCAAACGGTATAAATACAGTTTTCATTCAAATTTATATTTACTCAACAGTAATGATTTGATTTTTAAAATACCTATATATTTGGTAGTTGCTATATCTGAAGCATCTAAAAAAATGTGTAGTCTTACAAATAACTAGATATAAGAATAAATATGGATTTTTATTACAGATGGAACACCAAGTGGTTCTCGTGAGAATCCTAATGCGACTCCTCGCACTCCCAGAGGACAGGTACTGGCGTCATCCCCAGCTCCACATCTGGACTCCAGTCCTCTTGGTAATTTTTTTTGTGAAAGAAATACTTGGTTAACATGTTCATTTTTGAAGTTTGACGGGACCACTAATAAACATCTACATCGGGTCTACAGTTTTAGACTCCAAATAAATTAACCTCTTGATTATGATGTAGAAAAACAATAAAATAATTTCTTTATTTTCAAACACTTAACACACTTGTGCAAAGTTTAATAGCAGACTGTTACTTCATCTTTTATATCTAGAATGTTTTCTTGCAACCTACATTAAAATTGCAGATTTACAATTTTCATACCAATATCAATTTTTAACATAATGTTGAACAAAAAAACTTACTATGCATTTAATACATCTAGGTCAATCATTATACAAAATGCAAATAAACAATCTTTGTTTCATTGCAGGCACAGATATAGACATGAGCTCTCCATTGAATTATGGCACACCCAGTTCTCTCAGCACTCCCCGCTCAATACTGCGTGGTTTGGGCACTCCTGCCAGGCAGAGAGCAGATTTACGAGGACATCAGTTCGGAAGGAATGTGCCAGCACCAACACCAACTAAGAGAGTAAGATTGAATGTCTTAAGCTAATAGAAGACTTTAAATTGTTTATTAGCGACAGAAGAAATTAAAAAAGTAAAAAAAAAATTATTACATGCCAATGTCCTTTTGTCAGTATACCTGTATTTATATACTTGTGCTTGAATTTAAGTAGAATAAAATCTTGTAATACATGATAATTTGTTTCAGCCTGATGAGCCAGGTACTGTAGACTCGGGAGAGCCACAGCTGGTTGTTTGGGGCACGGACGTGGCCATCGCGGAGTGCAGGGACAAGTTTGTGAAGTTTGTGCAGCGCTTTGTTGAGCCGGACGCTGTGACCAATGAACCATTATATGAGACTAAGTTGGAAGAGGTGAGAATATTCATATGTTTTTCTTAAAAACATATAGCATTCAGTTTTGGTCGGCTTATTACAATCTTCTTGGTGTTTTAAGGGCACTTCGAGTTATCATTACGCTCCTTTTACGACTAAAGTTGTGTTCTATGATAGGTACAAGCCCCCAAGACATTTACAGGTCAAGGCTTTGCAATGTTATAAAAATTAAATTATGTTTAAAAATTGAAACTTATATTAGAAGGACTGCACACTGGGAAAGGCCTTTGTCCAACAGTGGGCAGTGGCTGATGATGATGACTATTTTATAGAGCAAAGATTAGTATTTGTTATTATGAACTCAAAAACTACCATTTTTTTTTTAAATTCTATTTTTTTTTTTTGTTTTTTTAATTCGTTAAATTATATTGCTTTCAGATACACACACTGGAAGAGCCTTTCATGGATGTGGATTGTGAACACGTCAAAACATTCGACGCCAAACTCCACCGCCAACTCGTGTGCTATCCACAAGAGGTAAAATTATAGACATTTTAAAAATATTACACTGTTACGTAGTCAATGGCGCAGTCATTGAATGCTTGACCGGACCGGACTGCACCATGTGCAAGTTCGATCCCCGCCATGTACCAATGTGTTTTTTGATATTCGAATCTCATATGTACATTATCCGACGCTCTTACGGTGAAGGAAAACATCGTGCAACCTGCACATATCGACACAAATTCAAAGATATGTGTAAAGTCAACTGGGCCAGTAATAAATTTCGCAGCCCATCAATGAGCACGCATGGTGAGCTGATGAGCAACTAAAACTTCCCAAACGAAAGTTTTAAGATGGAATCCTATTTATATATTTCGGGTACAAAATGCCCATATTTCTATCATAGGTAGTACCGGCGTTCGACGCAGCGGTGAACCAACTGTTCTTCGAGAAGTACCCGGCGGCTATACTGGAACACCAGATACAAGTGCGGCCGTACAACGCGCCGCAGAGGCACATGCGGGACCTCAACCCTGAAGGTTTGAACTATATTAAATACATTTGAATTCTATAGTGTGACATAATATTTGTTACATATAAGATTTTTTTTTTATATTTAATTAGTAGATTTTTGTTAATTTACTAATATTTCTTGGAACCATTTCTGATAAGCTTAAAAAAGCTTGTATTAGGATATGGTTCACAATAGTGGAATGGCGCAATTCGAACCCACAACCGCTAGATCGGTAGTCCGTCCCTTTAACCATTAAGCAATTGGCGCTTCAATTATAAGTATTAAAAAAATTAATATCAAAACATCAAAGTTTTACTTCTAAACATTTTTTTAAGGTAAGGTAATTTAAAATATTGGACTTTCCACGTCTACGAATGATAGTATACTGAGCTCGGGCACTGACACTGACGCGTCTCTCCCTACAGACTTGTCGGACTACCCTCACTATATCTCCTTTTGTTTCAAACAACATATAGTAAGAGTGTTTTGTTTCTTATTATAATTTAAATTGTGTATTCTATGATTCCAGACATAGACCAGCTGGTGACGATATGCGGCATGGTGATCCGCACGTCGGGCATAGTGCCGGAGATGCGCGAGGCGTACTTCCGGTGCGCGGTGTGCGGCGCGGGCGCGGCGGGCGAGCTGGAGCGCGGCCGCGTGGCGGAGCCCGCGCACTGCGCGCACTGCAGCACCGCGCACGCCTTCCAGCTCATACACAACCGCTCGCACTTCAGTGACAAACAGCTCGTCAAGCTGCAGGAGGCGCCGGGTACGCAACATTAGTCAAGTGTTTTAGAAACAATATTGTCTTATTGTCGCACTCACAGTCGTTAACGTAAGCTTGTTTATCAGTTATCATCATCATCATCATCATCATCATCATCATCATCATCCCCTGTATGCCCACTGCTAGACATAAGCCTTTCCCAATGCCTTCCACAGTATCTATATTTATATTTTTTTTCTATCCGTGTATGAAAGTTATTAGTATGCTTGTACGTATGTGCCGCAGACGACATGCCAGCGGGGCGCACGCCGGCGACGGTGAACGTGCTGTCGCACGGCGCGCTGGTGGAGGCGGTGGGCGCGGGCGAGCGCGTGCGCGTGACGGGCGTGGTGCGCGCCGCGCCCGCTGCCGCGCCGCGACAGCCGACCGAGTGAGCAATCTCAATGAATCCGTCCAAAAACAATAAAGCCGTTCCCACAACCGCGCCCCGGGCCGACCCCGGGAGACCTTAATCACCCCATTCTCTTTACTTTTTAACGTCTAATTGTTTTGGAATGAGAGGCTGGCAGCGAGGCCCGCGGGCGTCGCTGCGTTCACAAACGATACGCTGCGCGCGCGCACCCAACAAAAAGAAAACATCCCTCACATGAATGGCTTCCGTAAATTCGTTACAGTTTGCCAACATTCGCCGTGTTTGTTTTAGAGATTACATTTAACAATAATACGCAGTACAATAGCCGGGTCTGCTTTGTGTTGTCATGTTTCATATTGTCTTGTAATGTTTTTTACAAATGTTCATACCGTGATGTTCAAAGGGACCGAACAAAATATAATTCTCTTCCTAATCACAGAACTGTCTTGGCTGCTTCTAGTCAGTGCTAAAAAGCAAAAGGGTCTTGCGTAAGCTGCCATTATCCAGCAGTTCAATTAACACAAGAAAGAATCGAATCACACGTAAACATTTAATGACCGTTCTCAAAACCCATAAGCTGGAAAAAACGAATAATTCCCACAATCGAATATTATAAATTGCAAAATTCGAGTGCTCTTTTCCCACAATTAAAACGCATAAGAAAAGAAATGAAATGACGAAAGCTGCGAGCGGTCGAGTGGCGATTTCCGAACGGTTACTTACAAAAGGGCGGGAATATTGGGTGTTTAATCGCGAGTGAGCGTCGCAGTCGCGACGCGGGCGCGGGGCGGAGGCGCGGGCCGAGGGCGCGGGGACAATGGCGCGAATCGCAGATTAAGGTTATTTGTGCTAAACAGCGCGCCATTGTGCGTGCCCGCCGGCCGCGCGCCTCGCTGCGCGCGCATCGATCGCGGGCCCGCGACCGGCTAATTGCTCGTTGGCGGCGATTACTGTGCATACGTCGCCAAGATGCGAGCGCTCGCCGCCCGCTGACTGGGCGCGCCTCGACAATATATTTAATTTAATTCGTCTGAGAAAATCTCAGGACTGCATGAAGTGGAACAAAGTTTTGAATACGATTACAAATACAGGAGCTATTTGTAAATACAATACACAAGCGGTGCAACATTGACGCTGGTGCTGGAGGAGGAGGAGGGAGCGCGTTTAGTCTTCATTACGTTCATTCAATATTGTAATAACTGGACCAGCGTAAATAAACAAATCTTCGTTGACTTCTCAGTACAAATGATGTAACTAATATACGTTTTATCACCACGACCACGACGACGACCTCGACGACGGACGATCGCAGTTACTTACATTGATAAATGTTTAATATATAGATGTAAATTACTTCTCACGAGAATAATTGCTCGAGTAAACGAGCGCTGCCAAACTGTGCGCCAATTTGAGTAATGATTTATTTGTTGTAAATCCTTGTGAGTAATGATTTAAAAGCGCGTGTGTACATCGCAATTACAGTGAGGATAACGAGTGTTGCAGTTCCGGGCGCGGCGGGGGGCGCGGGGCGTGGGGGGGCGGGCAGCAAACATCTCCCACTGCGAGGTCGCGTGCCCGAGTGCGTGCCCACCAGCCGCGCTGACCGCTAGGCCTGCGCCACTCTCGACAATCTAACGATACTTGTGCACACCGTGTCCAAGTTAGTAAACACATTCTAACTTCTTTTTATCTCAGCCCTTCGAAATCACCAGTAACCTAACATTTTTGATTTGCCTTTTTAAGCCGTAATACAGTTTGGATTTTTCAGAACATACTTTACTATCTATCGTTAGATTGTTCAAACGGATCCAAGGAGGGAAAAAAGCCTCCTTCATCATCTTTTAAATGTAATATTACTTGGCCGGGCTCACGTGTTCTATTGTTTTTATCGATATCAATGTTAAACGGAACTATGCCCAACGTAATTTGAGTTATTCCGTGTTGAAAGATAAAGTAGTGTAGCGGCGCGGAGCGGCGGGGTGCGGCGGGGAGCGGGCGCGGGGCGCAGCAACAATAATTGGCGCCCCGCGGCCGCTGCGCGCGCGCTAATGTTTTCATAATGACGAGCACCATTGTCCCGCCGACTGCAAAGGATTAACCACTTTGTTTTGCAATCTGTATATTTTTTATAGGGGAGACACTGTTTTTATCTCAATAAATAACGAATTCTCTTTGCTCAAATTTTGTTTTGATTTAGCCGACGTTATTCGATCTAATATTAAACATTTATGTTTTTAAAATAATTTTCCTAGACAAACTTTTGCTATTTTTATTTGTCACGTTTAGTATGCGACCACACAATTGTGTTGGTGGTCAGTTCTAACTTTGTTAGTGTATAACATGACGATGTTAGTCTTTCCATTATTAAACATAGATTTTTATTGTCGATGGGAAACAGTTAAGGTATAGAGCAGTTCAAAATAATGAAACAATGAGATAGCCAACATATTGTTCACGTCAAATACGAGGTGTGCAACAAAGTTACGTTCTGACGTTTGATAACGCCGTGCGGTCGGCCTCACTCGACCACTGCAGCGACGGCGGCGACGGCGGCAGACGACGGACGTCTGCACGCTAGTGATTACTGTGTGTGCTCGTTGCCCCTACGCATGCACCGCGTGGGCCGTCACTCGACGGCCGCCGGCTCCGCGCCGCGGATGCGCGGGCTAACGAATATCTGACGTGTAATAAAATCAATCAATAAATACCAAATATTATTGTAGTATGGTGTGTTGGCAGCCCGCTGACGACTGTTGTTACAGAATGCTGCTCGTTTTTTATAAATTTCAATCGGCTGAAAACACTTCAACTCTGTAACTTTGTTTCGTACCGTCGGGTAAACAGTTTTTATTTGTAGTCAGTGTTGTGATGCAGCGCTCATATTGCGCCGAGTCACAATTCCAGGAACGACGAATTAAAATGTCAGTAGATATTGTTGTCGGTCACCTTCGTCGCGCGGCTCCTCCGAACGTCATAAGGTCTACCTCCCACCCGCATAAAGATATCTAAACAAACGAAATTAACTGACTCCGAGTTGTAAAGGGTGTGCCGAAGACATCTGCGAGGCGCTATCAATTATGGCCATTGTCAGTGGCGACAATAACAACTCAGACGTCGTATTTGACCGATTTCGGCGCACGATATATAAAAGACCCACGCGTGAAGGAAGCTAGCGCACGGCTTTCTTACGTTATTCTTTTCATTTGTATGTATGTATATCATTTCGTTTGAAAGAGGTAAATTAGTTTTCCCCACGAACGCGTCATCTCTAATCTACAAGAATCTCTTAAGAAATGCCAGATTGTCAAAGGACTCGTGTGTTTATACAACACTTATTCAACTCCACTTTTTAGAAATTATGGAACTTGATTGATGTCCTAGTTCGGGCTGGTCTCGGTGAAGTATCACACATAACCTAAAGACAATGTCAACATTTGTGACAGGTGACAGGTGCGTTCCCGCCAAACGCCCACCGCTAACACAATGGCGGCCGGCAGCGGGCCGCGTGTCGCGAAGAGTCCATTACATCGGATACATCTCGGGCCGTGGGCAGATGATTTACGAGGCCGCTCTGCTGCCTTGTCCGACAACATATTGTATTCACACCTGACAAGTGTGGAACACGGCGTCTCATGTTTGCTCACAATTGGCCCACTAATGTAAAGAAAATGGTTCACGATTTAACAAAAGCATGTTTTTTGTAAAGTCATTTTAATTGGATATGTATGGGTTCATTGTCGGCATCAACCGCCACGGCAACACGACGCCGGTATTGACAAACATTTCAGAATATTATTAATGTTGTAAAGAAAAAGTTGGATAGTTGAACGAATAATTAATAGATAAGAAATTAGGCATTAAGCCCAAAGTACAAGCAGTTAGGAGATTTATAAGCACTGATACAATTTTTTGCTCCATTAATATCCATATCTACAAGCGTCCCGATGGGTTCGGAACAAGCGGCTTCATACTCTGCTTGATATTCACAACGTGGGCAGCTGTGAGATCAGGAAACAAATTACATACAGTGTAGAGATCAAACAACTTTCTCTAATCCTGCGGCCATTCTCCGGCGACATGTACTCGAGCGGCACAAAACGTTGTTATAATCGCAAATCCATCACATTCGGACAATCAAAGGCGCAGCGGTGGTGTTAACTAATAACAAAAGTCCGGGCGATCGTTAGCTGTGCAGTGCGGAGCGGCGCGGCGCGGCGCGGACCCCCGCCGGCACACCAGATCGACTTCAAGCAAAAGGACTGCGAAAAAACTACACATCGATATAGTGTTACCATGCGTTAAGAATATAGAGGACTCAACACTGTATGACAATAGTCAATACTTTTATAAGAACGCGAGGCGCCCCCTCACGGAGACCAGGTGGTGATAGCAACCAAATATGCTCATAGATTTAAAAAATAATCTATCGCTTGAAAAAAGTAATTGGTACATAGTCGAATAAGGCTTTCTATGGCTCATAATAGATAAGAAATCAACCTGCGTTGTGTCTATTGCCACAGACATGTTGTGATGAAGCTGTGTAGGAAAATCTAAATGTTTGGTGACTGTAATCGAAAAAAAGACGTCAGAATGGACACGAGGCGACGACAGATGCGTGAAGGTTTCGCGACCTAAATCTTGTTATTATGTCGTTTTGTGCGCTGTGACAGTCTGTGATGGTGTAATGACGGCCGATTGCGGACTCAAAACACATTGTTATTGTAATTTATCTCTCCACTGCACAATTACAGAAACGTGTTCGTTTGTTTTGGGGTAAAACATCACTAACTGCCTTGCTTTCGTTTTAAATAAGAGATTTGATTGAGGATCTCCCCCGTGATGTCACAAAGACGTTTGATTAAAAGTACTACTGTGTTACCGCCCTCATTCCCGGTGTGGCGAAAATGCTGGATTATTGCAGAATACATATGGATATTGTTGTCTTTTACTTTGATTACAAAACGCAATGCGCTAGCGACGTGGCGCTGTTGGATTCCTGACGAGTATAGTGATAAGACCTCTTGCTGCTGGTCACGTTGTGTTATTATTATAATTATAGTCCAGTACAGTGAGCGCAGAACAGTTCAAGCCCTAATCAGTCGCGCCAGTACGGACGGTAGATTGCCATTGTAACCAATGATAGATTTGGCATATGCAATATTGAAGGTACTGCGTACTTCACTAATATAGTAGATATTTACATATTTTTATTGTTAAATTTCTTATCGGAAGTCAGATGTTTTTTTTAAGTTGTTTCGGCGAGGGAAATCGTGTTCACAACAAACGAATGCAATTAAAAACTGTCCGCCGACACTCCGCCGTCACGCTTAGCTCTTATTACAATGTCTAAAGATTCTTTTGCACGTGAACAACGGATGGCAGCCACAGACTATATTCAAGTGATTACAGGCACAGAACATTCCAACACAACTGTTGTAATAGAAACACAAAAAAAAATGAAAAGAGATTTTGTTTTTGTTTTGCGTTAAACATAACAGGTACTCAAAGGAATTAACACGTTGTTCGTTGTTCACCGACCTGCACTATAAACAGATTTAGCTCAGTAATTTTCTGCACGTCGTAAAAAAGGTTAACTAGGCATTCTTTATTGTTTATGTCACATTTGCAAACCATAGGTTATGTTTGACAGCTGGCCATAGACAATTCGAGTGCTGATACAATATGGTTACAAATTCCACGAGGTATTAAAAAAAAACAGTTATTGGCACAATTGACAACTCCCGAATCTCCCGCTGACATTTCTGGATGATGTAATGAGTTTGTCAGTCAACATGGGATCCGATAGGTTACAAAAAATTGTAATATTTCATTGTCACGTTCTACAGCAGGTTTTAGAGATAATATCCTTTCATTTAATATTGCCTGAGGCAACCGGTGATCCTCACGCCGCGCAACTAAACTGTGTAACAAAAGAAGCTTCAATGAAGACAGCAATAACGGAATAATTGAAAAGCACTTAATTTTCTAAACTATAAGGGAACCCTTTAGTAGTTGGAGATGTAATCATCAATGCATACTGTAACTGAAGGGTCCAGGTGCGGCGGCTCCCTCGGCGGCGCTCGCAGACCACTCGGAGGCCCAGCGCGGGGCGTTGTGTATACGTGCAGCAGCACCTTTGTTATAATATGTACATACCGAGATATAATACTCGTGATGTGAAGTCGCCTTGTTTTCCGCGTTCTCCCGCCGTAACGCTCGACCGCGTGAGCTTTTCGCGCGTAAATACTTTGGAAATAGTTTTAAATAAATACTCGTGTGTTATTGTAGGTCGTAGTGGCGGACTGCTTCCTTTGTGAGCGCTCAGTGAGCCGAGGGCGCGACTGCGCGACTGTTATTTGCCGGGGCCGCAGTATTTGTTGCGGACCATTTCAATGTTTTCCATCTGTGTCGAACCGTTCCAATTGAGTTATGTACGAGGCTTGCTTCGTACATAATATGATTTATTTAAACAAATCAAACGGTTTCTTTGTTGAATTGTGTAACACGCGCAGATTTGATAAGTTATGAATTTACGTCATATCGGACCAGCAGATGTTTTTAAATACACCAAGCAATTTGGCGACAAAAAATTTCTTTGTCATTTTATTAAACCCATAACGTTATTAAAGCGCTCGCTACAAAATGGCGACAACAAAAAAGCGTCGCGGCCGCGTCTTAACTTTTTAGCTTCAATAAAATATAATCCCAAACCGCACTCGAGCTTATGAAAAACCTGTTTTTTATCAAGAATCTTCGAGCCTCACTCGACACAACAATGGCCGCACAAAGCATCGGATCCGGAGCATCCTCCAGAGGGCGCTGTCTTCCGGCGTCGCTTCCGCGCTCGAGTGCCAATCCAACATGGCGACAATATTAATCAATATTTCAACAATAATGCCGGCCGAGGGCCGCGCACTCCACGCCGCTCTCGGCGCTCGCTCGTCTCCGTCTATTGGAGACCACAATTTATTGGCTTTACCGTCTATAAACATAAAGTTGGCGGCTGCGTCGCTGCCAGTGTTGCCATGCCCAGATACTGGCGAGGTGACTTCATGTAATTCGGATTTTGTAAAAACATAAAATAATAAAGTTTAGCGCCACCTCGCGACGACATTGATTTTTGATTAAAAATATAGATTCCTATTAAATGTGGTATTTCAAGTCAGTTTTGCAGAATTGTATCTTTGAAAAAACACTGGTACTTGGAAAAAAATATGTTTAATATTATAAGTTTGAAATAATTAAAAACTCTGACTCAATTAAATAACTTTTAGCTGTGTAATTATTTGCAAAATACGTGATTCCGACACGGACCCTTTGGTGCGGTCGTAAAATAGGATCGTTTCGGTCTTTAGCAATAACTTGGTGATTAGGACTTTAGGTTGCAATTAAAAAGATATAATTGTCGACAAGCGACGTTGTAAATATTAATCGTTTTGAAATTTAATTGAATGAAATCATTAAAGTGCAGGTCGTCCGAGCGCCGCCCGCGCTATACTGAGTATCGGAAAACTGTAACGACCGCCAGCGGGTTATTTGTGCGCGCGCGCATTACATTTGATCTGATAACGAAAATTATAAAGAACTAACGAGCCGCCATATTGACTTTCAAAAATATTCGTACCGCTCCTCGGGTACAGGTATCTCTGAATTTGTCCACAACCCTGCCGCGGTCCACGAGCGGCCGACGTCCGTTAAGTACCACTATATTACGTTTAGGATCTTCTGCACTGACGTCAATGTTGCGATAACGGCGTATAATTAAGACAACTAACACATTGTACGTTGATATAATCAAATACGTGGCTACGTCTAAACGAAAGCTCCGTCAAAAACAAACGAAGCGGCCAACGAGAGGAAACAATGTTTCGCGCCATTTGTTCGCCGCCGCCGCCGCGCCCTAATTGCTCCAATCTGCGGGAAACACGCGCGCTCATCCTATTTATTTATTTACTCTGTATTTACTGAGCAACACGAGCGACACGAGCGACACGGACAAAGACGTCGTAATAACTTCTTTGGCATATTTATTTTTAATTCGTATCGTTATTTTGTCGCATTTGTTCTAACTTTGATAAAAGACAAATGAACATGAAAGCCGTGCGGCTTCGTTCATACACTCTGTTTGATATCGTGTAATGTCTTTGTCGTTTAGAAACACAACGCGTGCTAAGTGTTACAAGTAAATTATCACTAGAGCTTTTAGATTACGTTGGGCTAGACCTACATAGCATTAGTGCGTGTGAGGTGGAGGAAGCTGAGACAGCGCTCTGCAAGCCATCACAAAAATATAATGGCTCATAGGACAATCGAATCGTATTTAGTTACATTTGATTGTATTTCTACACAATATTCAGACGGCGGCGGCGGCGGCGGCAGCGGCGGCGGCTGCGACGGCCGGACAGGCGGCGATTGTTAAATATTTGTCTGCGCGCGCTAAACACGGCTGCGGGCACGGACGCCGCGCTCGCCGCGGTGGCCATGCCGCACGTGTTCTAGGACAGTCTTCATTTCAGAGAACTAACGACGTCATCAAGTAAGACAAATCGATTCTAATTACCTTCTTCCTTACGTTTAAGTAAATGTTTGTGTTTAGCTGGAGCCAACCTGACTTCATGGTTATTTTAATTGAAGTCAACTTCTTCCTTACCCGCGCTTAGCTTCACGTCGTCGTGAATCTTAAAACAGGACTCGAACGTGTTGTAACGGAGAGACCATAATATCAACTACGAAGCACTGACATTGTTCCAGCGATGCAGTTGTATCCCGTAAATCACCGCGTTGTTGGTGTCCCCGCCGGCCGGGGCAGAGATTGGCTCAATCGTGTCGGAAACACGTCGCGCGGTGGCGGCACTAGCGCTGTGCTCGGCGCGTGCCTCTCCGCCTCTCCATGCCTCTGCCTTTTCGCACCTCCGCCTCTCGTGGCCTCTTGCCACGTCATTTTTAAGCTCTGTCAGTAATTGTGCGGGCGCGGGACGGGCGACCTCCGGCGGGATTCAGTTGAGGATGTTACACCACATATGGCTGACGTCACCAATTGAATCACATTGAATCGATATGATCTCTAATTGACATCTTAGCTTAGTCTCAAAACTTTGAACAATTCACTAACAGCGCCCTCAGACTGACTACTCACTTTTATCGGCCGACAGTCAGGTCATGTTGACGCCCGGCCGATGAAATGTCTGCTGTCAGCGAGGCTCGAAGTTACAGGTTGTTCTGGAATCAACGCAGATACTTCTTGTATTACTGCCTTCAACAACTTTGCTACTTATTCGTATAGATAAGTTATTTAGATTTATGAAACGCATAGTTCGACATTGCACACTTCATTACACGCCTGTGTATGTGCCTGAGATTGTCAGAGTTGGAATCTAATAAGCTTTGCCCGATTCTCGTAGTTCTGTCTACCCTAATAATGTTAAGTTCATTAATGCTGTTACCACTGCTGTTGTGGTAATGTAGGTAACGTTGCTGATTATAATTTTATGACTATAAATTGTAGTTTGTCTAATATTTAGTAAAACGCGTTTCGGAACTCGTCTTCTCACGCCCCGCTATCACGGCGGCTAGCGCAGCGGGGCAGATACAATCCCATAATTCACGTACTTCATACTTCATGTTGCGTCGTGTAATGTGTTTTATTAATGTCTACTTAGCATTATAATGTCATTAAATTTTAGTGCGAGTTCTCGTGTGTGAGTGGGTTCATCTCAGGGAAGTTTATAACTTCTGTGATGTGTGATGACATCTGGCTCTCTAATGTTCATCATCATAACCTGACTTTGTCTGCCCGCCGCCGGACACGGGCCTGCCACAGCACGCGGTCCGCGCCTCGACCTCGGTGGACTCTGACAGTCTCAGGCTCAGTTTTAGATGTGCACGGCCACGAACAATACGAGTATCCCTGAGGGATAATTAGAACCACATTTTTAGTGAGTGTCTTCGTCCCTCCTCATTTATTACTAAGCTAGGTAACTAAAAGTAAAAGCTTCAAATCAAATGATAAATATTTGATTCTATTATAAAACCTTATTTCCCCGAGCTAAGTATATTCTGGTCGACTCGGGGCACACAAGTAACTGACGTACACATTGTAACGTTGTTTTATTCAATAACAAACATAGGCAGTGTTTGCCGACGTGGGCGTGCCGGCGCGTAGGCGGGGCTAGTCCGCGGGGGCGGGCTTTGCTATTTGGCGTGCGCACAGAGTAAACTTCAAAGGTATTTATAGTGGTCGTCGGTTTAACAGTTTGCAAACCGTAGACGTGTTTGTTAGTGGGCAACGTGCGATCTGTCAGAACAAACAAGTTTACGGCGCGTGCGCTGCGAATGTGGTAAAATAATGTCTTGCTTTAGTCGTTTCATTTCCAGTCAGCATTCATCTTCATAGATGTGGCACGTTCATGTAGGCGGCTGCTTTTGGAATAATACAAAACATTTGTTTTAACTTGCATGAAGATGTAGGCTCAGTTATAAATATGTCGTACAGAGCCAGAGGTATCAAAGTTATTTTCCATAAGAAGATAAGACCATCAAGGAGATATTGATACATAACTATTGATGCTAACATTTGTTTCAGCTTCAATAAACGCTTTCCGGTGAATTATAGTCTAAATATTACGAGCGACTCAGTCTGACTCCTGTTACAAGTGTCATACGAAATACCAAACGTCTTAATATTTATTCGGGTAGCTCGCAACATTACGCGCAGTTAGTTTGTTTAATTATAAATAAAAGAGATAATATACGTTCGTAAATAATTTATTAGCCCCACATCTGTTGACTATTTTAAAAACAAAATTAACATGACTTCATAATTGTCGGGTCGTTTATTACCCCGCAGCGAGCCGCACTCAATAAACGACATTAAAGAACGCGTCGAGAATGCGCTGAAAATGTTTACAGCCTCGGCGCAGAGCACGTCGCCGCACCTCGCGCACTACTCCACTTTTTATCGCGCAGCCCCAGCCGGCCGTTCAAAAGTCGAACAAACCGAAGCGTAAGCTCGCGTAGCGTCCGGTTGTTGTAAAATGACCTCTAACAAAAGGGGATAAGGTCTAGACCGGGCGTACTGTCGCCTCTCTCGAGAGATACGCGGAGGCAGCGGCGCGAGGAGGGGTCTCTGTGCTGGGCGGCGACTAAAGGCGGGGCCTGTGCGGCGCTGTGGCACACTCAGTCCGCAGCGCGCGGCTCGCGATGCCGCACTATGACGCCGCCGCACAGCTTCGCCATCCGCGACCTGCTGCCCGAGGCCTCTTCGCCCGCGCCGTCGCCGCCCGCCTCCCCCGCATCTCCCGCGTCGACCGCGCACTCCGACACCGAGCTCGACGTGACCGGAACCGAGACGCCGCCGCCAGGCGCCTCCGGCGCCATCGGCACCGGTTCCGACCGCGCCAAGAGCGAGAAGCCCGCCTACAGCTACAACGCCCTCATCATGATGGCCATCCGCAGCAGCCCCGAGAAGCGGCTCACGCTGAATGGCATCTACGAGTACATCATGAAGAATTTTCCTTACTACAAAGAAAATAAGCAGGGCTGGCAGAACTCGATCAGGCACAATTTGAGCCTGAACAAGTGCTTCGTGAAGGTGCCGCGCCACTACGACGACCCCGGCAAGGGCAACTACTGGATGCTGGACCCCTCCTCGGACGACGTGTTCATAGGCGGCACGACGGGCAAGCTGCGGCGGCGCAGCACGGCAGCCTCGCGCTCGCGGCTGGCGGCATTCAAGCGCGGCGCTATCCTGCACCCGATGTTCGGCAACCCGTACGCCTCGCTGGTGGGGCTGTACCCGCCGCTGCTATCGATGTACGGGCGGTACGCGTTGCCCGCGCCGCTGCTGCGCCTGCCGCCGCCGCCCGTCGCCTACCACCAGTTGTACCGGCGGCTGCACGGCCCCGCGCCGCCGCACAGCCCGCCGCACGGCCCGCACGAGCCCGACCCCCACATCCTGAAGCATAGTTGATAGAAGCAGTGAGGCGGCCCCTTTCGAAGGTATTCCCGCGATATCTCCCCGAAGAGGCGCGCGCGCCGCGGCCGCGACCGCGACGCCCGCGACGACCGCGACGCTACAACCTAGACTGTGATACGAGTGACCGTGAACGACCGAGTGCCCGAGGCGCGGCGGCGCCGCCCGGAGCTGCCCGCCGCCGCCCGCCGCCGCCGCTCTCTCTATTTATTTATCGCCGTAAGAATTTATTTAATAAATACATATAATTTAACGTTAAGAGGCTAGTTTAAGTTATATTAGACGCAATAAATGTTTCGAGCAGTTTGCTTACGAAGACGTGTTCATATTTACCCCTCTCTCGCTTACGTTGCATTAAACTTACTGCAAACTTACGATAAATATTGTAAAAATATTGAAGGAGGGTCGCTAAAGTGAGTGTTTGTGGCAGGTGCTAAGAGAGTGAACTCTGTCACCATTTAAACACACAAATGTCGGCAGTGGGTGCGGCAGTAAAACTCCTATTACTTACATGTATCGTACTTTACTCGGTAGCTAAGCTTACAAAAGTTTCATGTTCAATTTTCATAAACCGAGAAGTTTTTATTTATCATTGTGTGAAAGTGTAGCATATTATTAGGTCCGAGTTGGTGACTGGCCGGATGGAAACCTTTAGCGGCTTTACTTCAATTTTAATAAGGATAACCAAAAACATTTGGCGTGTGGTTTTATAACGAAGGCTGTTCTGAAAAAAAAGTTTTGTAAAGCTGAAGAGGTCTTCTCTCACATTTGACAGCCAGAGTGCGAGAGAGCAAGAGGCCAGCAAGTAATTAATATAGTCTGTATACTTCGATGTGAATAAAAAAGTAGTGCATTAAGAATAATTAATAATTAAAAATAAATAAATAAATTATGGACTACTGAGGACTCCTCTTATATTACAAAAATACTTTTGTACTCTTACGTTGTTGACAAACAGCGAGCGCAACAGACTGCTGGGACTGTACATCGCCTGCGCGAGAGTCCCAAACACTGTCACATTATGGTGCTCAAATATTTTAATCGTATCTCTTGTTTACGTTTAAAAATAAAACTTGCCACAGAAATGTCCCACGTGTCCCACGTGGTCGAGATTAAGGATGGTGTAGTAAATAAAAACAGCTTCGGTTGTGGCGATACAATTATCTAAATATTTATTGCGCCGGCGCAGGCTCGCCGCTTGCTGCCTGCCAACAAAAACAGCCCGCAAGTAAGGCGACTCTCCCGAGATCCGCTAAGCCCCGCCGTCGCTCACTCGACATACAACATCTTGTGTCTGGAAATATTGTGAAAAGCTGCACCGTCCGCGCCTCTCTATAAATCACTGCGACATTTGTTTCAGCGTTCGCGCGCTTTTTCCTAACCACAGACAATTAAATGGCGACGCAGAGCATAAACAAGCGGCTGCTAATCCGCGGATTACCGCGCCGGGCGCGGCCGGCGAGCGGCGAGTATTCCGCCTAAATAATTGTAAATCTACGTCAAAACGTAACGATGACTACATATGTTAGGATTACGGGAGAGATTAACCCGTTTCATTCTGCTCCACGAGCTTGTGTGCGGAGAGCGGCGCGCCCCGGCTGTCGACTGCCGGCAGACTACTTCGCGACGAATCGACCGGAGTTAATCTCGCCTTAAATATGGTAACATTGTGCATTCGGTTATCGCGCTAAATGCGGCTTTTTATTTTGTGTTTTTTGTGTTACCGTTTGGGGAAGGCGTTGACGAGCAGCGCGCGGAAAGAGGCTTCGGCTTAACGGGATTTACGATTGTGTCAGATTGTTTTTGTACGAGATTTGATGAGATGTTTATTTAAGATTGGGAGATCGAAATTGTAGCGACAGTGATAGAAGTTTTTTATTATTGTCATGTAACTTTCGCATCTCATTACAACTTTGTTCACGTTAGATTACATCCCAAATATTTTTTTGCGGCTGTTGTGCTCTGGTCCGTTTGTTTTTTTTTTTCAAATAAAGATATTTTACGCGAAATTAGGTCCGAAATCCATAACAATCCAAATCCATTTAAAATTGAAAATCTGTATTTATAATTTAAAATGTGCTCAACCAGAAAGGGCCACACATTCAAAGCGCTGACAACTAATCTGCTCACAAAAACTGCATTCGCCGGACACAAGCCGTTCGGGGACAATTGCTAATGTTTAGTGTAGGCTGTTGTGCGTCCGTTTGTCTGTTTGTCCACATTTTATGCATTCAATAATACTGCGTGTGTTTATTTGGACACATTTCGCGAGTGAGCCGGATGTTTTCGGGACATTGTCGTCTCTGAATGGGTTGTAGAATTACACGTTATTGGGGAAAGTTAGTTCCTAAAGTCGGCTAACCGAGCAATCTTCCATTCGTCCAGTTTCTTCTATGTCGAGGAAATATATCTTGTGCCATTTGAATTCAAACGAAATATACATTATAACAATAGTTTTTGTGCTTTACAAATAGGTGAATAGTTGACGGCTATGTGAGCGCGGTTAAAGGCGTCTCATCTCTGTCAGAAAATTCCTTTCGTTTTGTCGAACATCGATAAATGTAGGGCAGGGGTTCCGGGTTTCTTTTCATTAAAAAAAAATGTAAACCTACTAAGATATTTTGTTCTATATTAACTACTACTACTAAGTACTAGGCTTATGCCAGGATATGATTTACGAATGTAGTCGAACGGGTGGAGTGCGAACTGGCGACCACGGGATCGGAAGTTCGTTACCCTTAACCATTAGTTTATTGGCGCTCGCTAATAAAAATACATACGAGTACAATACCAAATGCCAGCTTATTTGTTATCAAAAATAAGTGATGTTGCCGGTGTCAGCGGCGGCGAGGAATTAAAAAGAAATCTCTCTTTGTTTTTCACTTCAGTGGCTGAGT
Organism: Papilio gigon; assembly: GCA_027563995.1. Classification (NCBI taxonomy): domain Eukaryota; kingdom Metazoa; phylum Arthropoda; class Insecta; order Lepidoptera; family Papilionidae; genus Papilio; species Papilio gigon. The sequence goes on from JAODUI010000030.1 coordinate 7,903,788, forward strand.
CAGGCGTAGTCGATTAAATCTAAAGTTTGTGTAAATAAACTAATTCTAGTGAAATGGCCGCGTTATTTTACTAAAGATATATAGAAGCCGTCGAGAAGTTTGTCGTTCTCAAAATGAATTAATCCGTTGCCTCGTTAATTTCTCAATAATTACATCGTTTGCTACAAGAATAGGTTTTATATCTGGCCGTCGCTCTACCGCCGTTGGGGTGCAGCCAGCGGACTCGCCGACCTAGGCCTCTTACGTAGCTTCTCTAAATAAATTAATTTGTTTTGAATTTGTAAAGACAACAGACGAGTCACATTAATTACAAGTTTTTCGCTAAACATTAAACACTTGATAATAAAAGATATTTGACGTAAAGTAATGCGTACAGTACACTTGTTTATAAGTATTGAAGTTTTCTTCATATTTGTTCGAGTTTATTCCTCCGTAGTAAAAACACAGTGTCGACTGAAGCCATTCTCGCGCACTTGAAGGTTTGTTTTCCGGGCGGCGCAGGTGAGTGCAGAGATCAGAGGACGCAGGCCTTTGTTGTAAGTTCTGAGTGCTCGTGCCGCCCAACTCTATTTGTATTCCAGTTCATTACGGTAATGTAGCCGGCTTGGGGTGACCATCGTGTCTTCGCGGGACTAAGGATAACTTTCAAATAATAGATAATACTGCTGTAAGAGAGTAGACTCTGTCAAATGAAAATTTTAAACACCTATCCTGTTCTCTGAGGTCCACATCGTGTAATGCGCCCTACTGTGTAGTCAGCATACAGGCGTTCAATTTAGGGTGCAGTGCAGTGGTTAGTGGAGGTTCGCAGCATTTTCCTATTGAAGAGTTGTTTTGAATGTTAATAGCAATGTCGTATGGGGTGTTTGTCCCGTCGGCCCGGCGGCGATGGTGGCCGCAGCGCGCCGCACGCAGCCGGCGCGGGAGTGCGTTGTTTATAAAACAATTTGAGCGCCTTATGAACTCTTTGCGCTGCTCCGCCGCTGGTTCATAACATTTTAGCGCGCGCCTCCACCTCCACCTCCACGAACTGTTTGTTTGTTCCACAGACAGAAGTGAAATATGTACTGCTTTGAGACTGATTCAACTCGTCAGCGATCTAAAGTCGACCTTTCTCTTCGGACAGTTTGTGTAGAAATGCTTGTTACGCTTGGTCTTCTGTAACAATATTATTTGTGTCTGGTTTAGGTGTAGTGGGTCCTGTACCTAAAAAATGAAGTTGAACGAGCTGCAGTAAAGCCTGCACCGTATCCCAACATCACCACGCGCGCTTGGATATCAGATTGTGGCTCTCTGATATCGCAAACGAAGAATCTTTTCCTAATTTCTGATATTCTTAAGACTTTATATTTTTATAAAGTCTAGCTCGACAATCGACGCATCATAACTATTGTAACCTTTGTTACAATCTTCGGCGTGCTAAGACGAGACGACCTTGCTATGATTTTTGACATATTTTTTTAGTTCAACCGTATGTGTACAAGCCAGAGTGCCGACGGTGTTGCGCGTCAGACTTTCAGTTTCAGGAAGGACGCGGTTACAGCTTTCATCGGTAAACTTGTTTACTGTAATTTTTAACAAACCGCGTTTAACGAGAACCAGCGACGGCGGCAACATCAAAGCGCAACAATTGCCGGATCAAAGCCGCCGCCGCGGTGTAATGCTCGCTGCGCTAATAGAGATTTATCTAGACCGTAACATCAACTCGGATTTCGTCTATCGCTAGTTTATATATTAACTTTATCTCCCGACCTTTCATTAAAATCGAAAAGTTATCAACACAATCATTTTTATTTGCCGCGTTCCTGTGATTAACGCACAAACGTTGCGCATCCCGCAACACACTCATATATCATCTTTAGAAACGATTCTTGGTCGCTCGGAGAACACGAGGCGATGTGTCTAACAGAAAATAATGGAGGGCGCCATAGATATACCTGTTGCGAATCTGTTAACACAATATATCGATTTAAAACTCATACAATGAAATCGATACGACAAATAAAAGTAAGTAAAGAAGCTTTTTTATAAGGAAATATAAAAGCAGTCAGTAGTAGTGCGGCCCCCCTGAAAAAGGCATGTTTGTTTCAATTGATTGTTTAAATTCGTCAACGACGTACTTTTGCAAATGATTTGTATGAAAAACTATAAAACATTTATTGCTATCCATTAAAAGGTTCATATCAATTAACTTGGTCTTTAACAAAAGCATCAATTTTGATCTAAATTGATTTTTGAATGTTGAGCCATAAAACGCACGGCCAGACCTCATAAATAAATCACCTTGTCATAACCGATGTTATTTAGAAAAGATAATATTTGGAACTGTCGTAAAATGTGTCGGGACGGAGTAAATCCGTTTACATTTTCACAATCTCTCCATAAAATGAAGGTAGTCGTAAGCTGTCCATACAAATATCTCATTGGCAATGTAATTTATTAACATAACATAAAGTCAAATTATTATGTAGGTGTTGAACTAGTTACGTAATATTATTTTTCACATACAACACTGCGGTGGGTCGAAATGCGCCGGCGCAGAGACTGGAAGTAAATCTTGGTGGGTCGAACTGCGCCGGCGCAGTCCCGAAGTAAATCTTGGTGTGTCGAACACCACGAATTTCTTTTCTTTCTCTTCCATATTGTTCCTGATCTTAAATTCTCTGCTACCCTACATCATATGCTGTATGCCCAATGCTGGACATCTTCGTGTATATTTTCCTCAGTGTCTTAGTAATTCTACTATACATTATTATTAGATTCAAATGATTTCATATACGTATATCCATTTACTGTGTTTTTATTTATATTGAAAATCTATCGCAGCTAGTAATTTCTGATTCTAGTTTTTTTTTATCTAGGAATTCTCGCCAGGAACTGCGTTAAGTATGGAATTAAAAAACATTTGTTAGCCTGTATCTTCTTCTAAAGTGAGTTCTATATCTTTATCTAATTGCAGCGAGATTAGGACATCTGTTTTGAAAATATGTTGTAACAAACATCTATACTTTTTCATATATTATGTTAACAAGAAATATCTTGAAGTATGTGTGGGTTCCCAGCTCATGATATATTTTTTTTTAAATTAATACATATCTCGCTATCAACGACGTGGGAATTCAATCCCAAAAAAAAAAATAACAGTGTAATAATTTCAAAAAATGCTTATCTTAAGTTCTACGCATACAATGAGATTGGGATGTTGCAAGAATGGAATGTTTTTGTTACTGTGATAATGTCTACATGTTTATCTACTGCGCCCTTAATCACTTTAGACATGAGCTTAGCAACGCTACTGATGTTTCTTTCACCTGTTTATCACGACAGAGATGGCGCTAGAGTACGTCAAAAGAGCTCGGAGCCTCCTCTATTATTTGGGGTGACTAGACCATAGGTAACCACGCTGACCCAGCGGTTGATTTTACAAATATCTTTGAATTTCTTCGCCGATATGTGCAGGCATCACGATGTTTTCCTTCACCGTAATAGTTCGTAAAGACTTTGTAAAAGATATATATATGCTTCGGTTTAGCTAATTTATCTATATCAGACTGTTGCATTCTTAGCAATAATGTAATAAAAAAATAAAGCTAACTTTGAGAAAAATTATCACATAATTTGAAAAGTAGTAAGTTATACAAAAAATGAGATCACGTATGAGCTATCCATCATCTTGACATTCCATTAACAACTAAATCAGCTCATTTTAAAATGGAACAGATACAAAAAAAATGAAATGTTTGATTTGACGTCAAATGGAAAGATTTTCAATACCACACTCCTAGCCTAATTTACTCTTTTTAAAATGCAGAGGACGGTCGGAAAAAGGATATTTTCCTTTCCTATAGTTCTTCTGGCTCAATCAGCATTCCCTTCTATTATTTCCTAGAAAAGGATGGTGTTTGGATAAGGTCTAGCAATTCCGTAAAGTATGTGAAAAGTCAAACAAATGATGAAATGGCAAAGGCGAGGAACTTTACTTCGCCAGTCATCCGTCATCGTGTCTAGTGGAGCAAATATGACCGATAGATGGCGCTGATGCGAACCACGTGGCCCACGTGGGCCACGTAAGGCCGTTACAAATGGGATAAACAATACCCCATAGGGTTACCACTAACAATGCAACGTTTTTTTTTAAGAATTACTAATCTTAGGAAATCATTAATAAAAAATTGATGTTTTTTTTAAATAGGAATATATTAATTAAGGCAACTTTAGACGATAAAATACACTATAATTGTTGATTGTATTGACATTAATTTCATACAGAATTAAAATAAGCCGTTTAGGTCTTTATTCATTCAGTTCTTTACGAAATCGATTACAATACGAAATTTACACAAAAATCATAATTTATTGAATGATTTGCATCCATAATATAAAATTTTATAAGCCCACAGATTAGATTAGTGTTTTCATGAATGGCAACCCTGTAAATCGCGACACGCCGACAGATTATCGCGAGGTACACACGAGATAAGGTGATGGATTGGTATACATAACTAGGCCGACCGGTCGAAACCAACCTGCTCTAAGTGTGAGAGGAGTCGGAAATAAAGACATATATACTACTTATAAAACGGCTTAACTCACGTGTAACTCGGTGTCAGTACCGACTAGTTTCGAGCCCATCGGGGG
>JAODUI010000030.1:7908525-7918843 GCA_027563995.1 Papilio gigon
CGCCCCCGCGCCCGCGCAGATAACATCTACTTAATGCAAGGGCGGGTTTCCTTCTTTTTTTTCAGCAATTCGTAGATTGTAAGGAAGAACGAACGTAAACAAATAATTTTTCCGCAAGAATAGAGAAGAAATAAGATCGCACGACGTTGTTTGCTGTAATTATCGTATCGATTGACTCGGGGCATCGTGTTTCAAATGTTTTTAAAATATTTGCTTTGGGAACAATCGCCTGTAATGGGATACTTTATGGCCAGCTATTAAGTGTCATTAAGAGCTGTACGGTAAGGTGCGTTCCCGGGTGTTCCCAGGTGCCGCTCTCCGCTCGCTCTCTCTACGATACAAAACAATACTAGTAAAACTGTGTGTGTGTGATTTTGTTTGTGCCACTCTCCATTATGCTTACAAGTGTACCGACATAATATTTTGGGACATTCTTTTAAATAAAAACGCTACTCTATCTAATAAAGGGAAAAGTATCTTTTCCTTTATTTATTTGTACACAGTTTTTGTATAAGTTCCGGAAGTCGTCGGCGGGCGACTCGAGGCGCGCGAGGCGACTCTGGGATCTAGAATCACGATTATCTCTCTTTTAAACACACAATTTTTCACTCTCTTTTAAAAGACAGAGATTATCAATTCGCCATCCTGTTTCTTTGGTATCAAGAGATTCGTACATAGAAGTACTCGTATAACAAGTTTATTATTGAAACATGTCCTTTAAGTGGCAGATTGTTGCATGCGGCAGTAACTGGCCGTAAGCAGGAGCGGCTCACAATGCGCTTATTAAATTATATTGTGACCCTGCGCGGAGGTTAACTCGCCTAATTGGACCTCTAGCCGACGTTATTGGACACATAAGGGGCACTCATTTACTGGTGTAACATGCTCGCGACGCGACCGGCACGGCACGGCACAACACGCTGGAATTCGCCTACCACAGTCTTTCATATACTGTTAATGTTTTCGAATTGAAATACTATCGAGTTGCTTTTATTCAAGTGGAAGCCGCACACCCCGATAGACTTTTTTTAAGAACAGACCATAAATAGAAGAGATACTAAAGGAAGTCTATTACCGTACTGGGTGTAAGCCGGATCCCACAGAAATGTAGCACATCGACAAGCTAATGTGTATGCATGTCATATTTGCTACAATCATAGTACTTGGACGGACGACAACGGACCATGAGGGACGCATCGCGGCCGTGGTTGGCGGGCGTGAGCGCGAGCGCCCTTGTCTTCCCAGATGAAGTGTAAAAGACTGCCTGTTACGAACAAACAAATGCACCGCGGAGTGCGGCGGCCGCGGGCTGTGTTGCTCAATAATCATAATGGAATCATTTTAAACAGCACTCGGACCAATTAGTTACCACCCTGTCACCGTCTGCCGACCGCCGACAGGGATTGACAACTGTTGGTATCGACATAATCGTTGGTTGGTTATAATATTTTACCCTTGTTTTCAAATGTTGTATGTGTTTATGTGAGTCTATGCTGTGCCGCTTTTGCAACTTACACAATATCAGGTTTTCGTTTTCTTACAGGGCGGACGCGTCATTTCACACTTTAATATGTAAATTGGGCTTTAGTTGACTCTCTCGTATTCCGGGTCATTATATGTTGTTTATCTTTTAAGTACGTGCGCTTTATTAAAATATGTTTAAGAAAACGTTTTGCTTTGAATCAGCGAAGTTGTTCGAGAAACTGTTTGTGATGTATGAAGGGCGCAGGTCGAGCCCGCATGATGCGCTGCCTAATGTAGCAGTTATTATAAGTTGTTCGCCGGCCGGCAGAGCCGAGCCGACTGTCCACACCAGATCACAAAACCCTCTGTCGGCAGTGAACTCTGAATCATTTAAAATTAAAATTGTGTAAATCCTCTTGATTTACAAAGTAATGCTAAAGAATAGAACTAGTGAAACATCCGTGAGATTGAGTTGATATTATTTTAAACATTTTTAACTACTAGTTTTTTTGCAGACTCGACTTTAGCTGTAGAATTTGATTGTTATTACAATATGTAATCTAATGTAATAATATTTGTTTCAATAATGTGTCGTTTAGCTTGTAGACCGACCTTGGTATCACAGTTTGCTTGCGAGCTGTCCGGCCGCCGCCTCGGCCGCCGCCGTCAATCACCATCGAGGAATTCCGAACTAAATCTATTTTTCGCTGATTGGAATCTACGCTGTTTGTTGTACGCGAGCCAAAGATCAGATATCACTCGTGACACACGTTACAAATATAACTTAACTTAATTTATGATTGAATAAACTAATAAACAATAGATAAGGTAGGTATAATCGGGCCTACAATAAGTCAGAAATTATGTTAGAAACGAATGATACAGTTATTTATTAGAACCTTGTAAGGACGTGAATCTTGTAATGGTGTGTATTTAGAAGTGGAGGCGCACCGCGATCTCGTCGCGCTGGACCTTCACCATCGCTGGAACGGATCGGTTAAAAGCACAGTTTGTTCTGCCGCACAACACGAGTGACAGGAGTGTGGCACGAGTGACAGGAGTGTGGCACGAGTGACAGGAGCCTGGCTTTTATTCCAGTTTTTACTTTCCGAAACAAGACTTTTAACTAAAAAACAAATAAATAAATATACACGCCAAGTGTAGGTGTGACTAATAAAAAAAGAAAAAGCGCTTAACTAAATCATAAAGCTAAAAAAACCTTCTAAACGAGAATCCTCAAAAAATGGTTATTTTCCGTGTAACCCGTTGTTATCATTACACAAGTTATACTTAGCTACTAAAATGTTATCCTTGAAATGTTTTTTTTTATCAGAAAGTCGCTGTTTTCTCGTCACATAGGTACCTATCATCACTTACCCCTTTGTAAACAGTTTGTGGGGTCAGCAGTCACCGCGCCGGACATATTTCGTCAGCCGGCTCACTCTGCGACGACATCAATTAATAACAATCAATTTAATTTGTATTATCTGTTTGTTATAAATCAATATTAATGCTTTAAAATGACCCTATCTAGTTTATTAACCTCTCCCTGAACCAACTCTGTAAGAGAAGTTTAAAAGGGCGCGCCGGCGTGTCGCGCGCTCAGCCGGGAGTACCACGAGCCTAGTTATGAAGTTCCCATCGACCAAAAATGTTGTACCATCGACAACCTTGAATAGGCACTGGAGGAAGGAAAGGGGCAATGGTTAATGAGGTTCTGTTATTCCCTCCCTCCTTAGTATCTGGCGCAATGTAACATGATTGCAAACAATTGTGTCACGCTCCTCATTTGGAGATTTGTTAAGCAAACTGCACAGAAACAGATCGATCGGATGTAGAAAGAGCGGTGTCGGAGATGGCCAGCATGTGAGTGTGAGCACAGTGAACGTTGGATGAGGCCGAGTTCCCAGCGCGGGCCGCGGCGCTCTCAGGCTCGTCCTCAGTGCAATTGGCGCACAATGGAGCGCGCATTGTGGCCCGCTCGAGACTGCCCAGTGCGCCCCTATGTACCTCCCTAATCTATTGTTGATGCAAATTAACTGAAATTAGATAATCTTTAATGTTCATTGCTGACATTGTGCCCCAATGTTAGCTTACTTCGCGCTCACACCGCCGTTGTACCTTATGTGACCCTTTATTCTCTTACAATTGACCTATATTTACCAATTGGTTCTTGTTGACGCTTCACTAATCGCAGTATTGTGATTTCTCTAGAGATCGCGCACTTCAACTTTATTGAGCCGAAGGACATTCAATCACAAGAAAATATTGTGAAAGGAAACAACAATTCCAAGTCTTGGCAACACTGCGAGCTGTGTGGGGGGAGCGGGGGGAGGGGGTGTACCGGACGCCGGAGTGATATGAATGGGCCACAATAGAATAATTTGTATTTATAGTTGTTGCCCTCGCGCCACTTGAGCTCTCCCGCATGCTCTTTACCGGAATCTACCAGAAATGTTCTATCTCATTAGCTAAGGCGGCGGGCACAGTGCGGCGATCACCAAAGACACAACGCAGCGCCTTTTTCATAAAGTACAGGGTAAGTGAAATATAGCAAATCTGACCTTATCATCTAGAACTACGTATAGCAGCGCTTATCATTTCCAGAATGATGATGAATGATTTCATGAAGAAAATTCGTTCCCTGGCATGATGGCGAATTTAATCCACTTTTTTTAATGCTGTACATTTCTTCGTTGGTTAATTTCAACGGCGGAAACTTAGTTTTCATAGATATAAGACTATTCGAGCGGGCTGCATTCTATCTTATTAACTATCTCATTTTTAAATCAAGAAATATACATTGTGCACGCGCCCTCGTGCAATTAAATCAATTACTAGTAATGATACAAAATGTGTCAGAATTGTTGGAAACGCACGCGGGTTTGATTCCCCGATTTAGTAACATTTCTGTACAAACAGTGGCGGTAATTGGCCGACTGTCCGTCCGGCTGTCGGTGACCCGATCCCACATGCGGGATGTCTGCGCGCGGCTCCCCGCGTTCTATTGTCATTCGTATCATTAATCCGCCACCGACATCGTTCAAGTTTCTTAAAAGTGTGATCTCCACTAGTTGAACATTCATCCGGAGAGATTTTCTTCGTTGCACAACGCAGGAGATCAATGTAGGAGAAACGCTCGTGCCAGTAAGAAAGAAGCTGAGACGAGCACTTAGCAGTGAGCATCAAAACGTCGCGGTTAATTGATTCAATCTCATTATCCAGGCCGCGCTTCCGCTCGTAATTGGTATAAACCCTACACAGGAAGCGACCACCGGCAGCGGGCGGCAGCGGGCGGCAGCGAGCACTGTCTTACGCTCAACGGAGCAGTGAGGATAACGTGCGCCAATTCAGACATGTCAGTTGCATTGTGCGCTCTCTATATTGTAATCGCTCGCTGTCGCTGCCGACACACACGCGGACACCTATACTCTCTTTCTTCTGAAACAACGAAACGTCTGTGCGCAGGTGTTTGGCAGCGGCATGTGCTAGCTCGCGGTATGCAACAGTCCCTCTATATGCAATGTTTCAATGCAATAGAAATGAACAATAATATTCACAAGTGACAGACAATCTACTTCAAATTAAAACAAGTCTTCTTAAAACGTGCTCCGGACCTGACCTTGGCCGGTTGCTAGTTTAATCGCACGAGCCGATAAGAAATGGACCTTATCAAGAATATGCCAAATCACCGAAGAAATAATATGAGGTGATGTATATAATGGGAGAGTTGCAAAATTGTGTTATATCTCTCGCAGCTGGTCGTCGTTGCCGCGGTGTCCCGGATTCGACTCCCGGCTTCCCGGCGGCAGAGCGCGTACCCACCGCCGACCGCCGACCGCCGGTGTTTACGCCGCACGCCTGCTACCACTCAACATTCTGACAGGTCACACCCAACATACCACTGATGAAACATCCAAAATTTACAATTCACCACATTGCAATATGAACTTAAAAAACAAGTCACAAGGTGCAGTTTGCTTTGTAGTTTGGGATTAATTAAACACCTTGTAATATTCAAATGGCAGTATTCCGCTTTATTACATTTGGGAGTACGTTTTAAAACGCGATCGTGGATTGTGAACCTTAAGAACTGAGGCAACTAGGTTTGTTCTAAGTCGCGTGCGCGCGTGCGTGTGCGCGGGGCGGCCGAGCTGCAGCACATCGCGCGGCTCGTATTATAAGTAAGAAGCGCGTGATTCAAAGATCAAAGAGGTTTTGATCCATCTGCCGATCTGCTCTACGGCCGATCTCATGTTCTTGATACTTTACTCATCTCGCTAACTCGAATTATACCAACACAACGGACTTAACTTTTATTGACATTTTTAATGGAATGAGAGCGAGGAAGGCGTAGCTTCAATGTTCACTTAATTAAGAGAATAGTATTAGAAAGTGTTTTGTTTCTAACGACAGATGTAAACTAATTCGAACAATCTTTAAAGTTATCGACTGAGATATGAAGTGATAAACACCATTGCAAATTTGTAAGAGCTTTCGAGAAAATCGGAGACGTGCCACAGAGCTACGATATAGACTTCGGTAAAGTATCATGACGAGGCGGTGGGGTAATCGAAGCGGCGAGCTTTGATGTGGCCGCTGTTTACGTGCTCAGCGCGTCTGTGTTTGCAGTTAAACAAACTGTTGTGCCCGGCCGCGCCAGCGCCGACCATCCAACCTTACTGGCCCAACTTCGAAGTAATCGCTGTTTTCTGAAATGGCAGTAACAGCAAAGCGTTTAAGTCATTTTTAAAATAACTTCCTTTTCACTGACCAACATTTTAAAAGTGCACAAGGTGCTAGACCTGAAAAAGGGTTGGAGTTTTTCACGAAAATAAAGGGCCAACATACAGCGGATCCCTTAATGTTAAAAGACAGGGCACGAATCCGGAACAGCACTAACACCGCAGACCCGTTGTTGCCCTGCCTGGGAGGAGGGTCTCTTGTAGTGGGCCAGAATATTCTACATTTGTTACTGCGTATCCGGTAAACGGAGTGTTGGACCGAGCCTAGTGTTGCTATTGGCAAAGGGCGCTGACGATGGCGCTGGTGCTGGCGCGGACGCTGGCGCTGGTGCTGGCGCTGACGCTGGCGCTGGCGCTGGCGCTGACGATGGCGCTGGTGCTGGCGCTGGTGCTGGCGCTGACGCCGGCGGCCGAATGAGCGATATTATACGTAAACAAAATGATTCGGCTTATACGTTTGTGAGCGACGTCTGACATAAACTGAAGCGGTTACTTTGATCACACACTTTTCAAGCAAATCAAAACAAAACACACTAAGTGCTGCATAAAAAATGTACACTAAGTATTTTATTAAAAAATGAAAAGCTCCACAGACTTTGCCCTGACACGCTCCAAGGAACCAGCACTACCACCTCACATATATTCAATTACACCTGAATTTCTTAAAATCCCGTAAAAGTCAATGAATCAGGCAAAAAGATACAAGATCGAACATTGAGATCTAGCGTCTAGCGCTAACATCCGTGCGTGCTTAATTGTAAATTTCTTGAAAGGGTTGACTAGGAACAAGCAGTTCTGTCTATTTTGGTAATGAAGAGCTTCATGTCCGCCTCTGCCTCTCGCGCGTCGCTCGCTCCTGCGCCTCGGACCGTCGGCTGCGCCCGCGCCCGCGCCGCGTTCTCTCCACTTTGAAGTGCTCTCGGGATATTTACGTAGTGCTTGTATATTTTCATATTTGCGGTGGCCCCGAACTTATAAACTGGCCGGCGCTCGCTGAACTCACTTATTTACTTATTTATTGCTTTTCGGTTTAACTGCCTGGGAATAGCCGATTTTACAGGGACCTAAAGTCGACGAGCACTTCTGCGATGACAACGCGATTGAAGACTCGCCTGGTAGCACTGTCCTCGTTGCAGCGCCAACAGGACCAAAGGTGTACGTCAAAGAAAGCAAATGAATGCATTAATATTGAAGCCATGTTCGAGGCAAACCATGTTAATGTAGAACTTTGCGGCTTCGTAATGCGGAGCCCTCGTTAATGTTAACAGAATACATAATTAAAATGAATAATTCATGCTGAAAAAGTTGGGGACACCGGATATTCAATTTTTATTTTACTAATTTCGTTTGGAAATATGGATGTTTGTTTCTTAGAAGGCTGTTCCAGGACGGCGGCGCGATCTGGGTGAAACTTAGTGTGGTCACGGCTGTTCCACGCTCACGACTTCGGCGGAGCACATCAAATAGCTGACACCAACGGAAACGTAAGTCGCGAACTATCGGTCGGAGACATCTTAGACCCTTATGATCTGACTGCCATGTCAGATCATGAAGGTCGCCATGCCCTTTACTAGTTTGCTTTCAGCTTGCTCGTAAGCGTCACTTCTAACTCAACGCCACCCACGCTCGTGCTGCGCCAGCAGTGTCTGCCGACGTGTCGCGAGGGGCCTCTACCAATAATGAAGTTGATAAACTTTTGGACAAACAATATCTGCAGTTATTACTTATAAAACTCGCTAAATCTTTGTTTATTGTAACTGCACAGATAGAACGGAATGTGGACCGCGGCGCGTGTGTGCGACCCCGCCGCGTGTCCGCTGATTGTTTGAACATCAAAGAAACCGTTCCATTAATATTATTTAGCAATATCGGACACGGTTCAATCGTTATTTTTCCATCTGCTAACATTACTGAATCGTAAATCTGTCAATACAGTCCCAAATTCGGCGGCAATGATGAATGCTTCCTCGGGATCAAAGCCGCTGCGCCGGATGCTCCGGCCGACTCCGCTCGACTCCGCGCAGCGCCGCTGGCTCCGCTCCGCACAGCACTCCGTGGCCTCCGCCGGCGCCTGAACATCCTCTCGCGGCAGACGTCGCCTTCTGCAATGTTTACGCTCGTACATTTAAATAATTTTGTTTCGTTTACATCAAATTTACTCTGTTCTGTTGGTCCACATGTCTCTTATAGAGTACACTTGTGTACGTAATGCAAGAATGTTTAAACAGTTCTATCTATTTCAATCCGGAAAATTTATTTCTTAGGTTAAATGAGAAGTTTAGTACTTTTGTTCTGAATCATCCAGAGACTGGTTGTATTAAGTAAATTGTAGTTTGTGTTGAGTTCGGAGCAACAGCGATCAAAAGGTTTTACACATGTTTTCGAAACGTGAGCAAAATTAATACAAATTATGGTCGAGCCGACGTATCTCGATTTCAACATTAATTTTGTTGGTATTTATCTCCACCATTCATCGTCGCCGCCGCGGCACCTTTCTTACCCATAATATTTAATTGTCGTCATTAGAATGTTAGCGACCTTCTCGAGGTGTGCTGGTGTCTTGTCTCCGCCGGTCGCGCCACATCCCGCGGCGAATTATGGAGAGCACTGTTCCCGGATATACTGTTTACACGCGGCAGGTGCGGCCCGCGCGGCAGGAAGCAGGCGCGGGCGCGGCGCGGGCGCGGTGCGTGCGCAGCGCGGGCGCGGCGGAGATGCAATGTTTACGAGATCTCGCAGCTTTGATTGCGCGCTTTTGATCCGCCGTCCGTCTTGTTTTGGTTGGCGGGGCCGCGTTTTTATAACATTTATTGCTGTATAAAGGTCATCTAAACAATCTTAGAACGGCGTGCAATCAGCTGGCTTGCATAATGACATATTTAATTGAATTAGAGCTAGCTGATTCCCACGATCCGAGCAGGTTGGCGCGGGACTGGACGGTCCAATTTGTAGTTGTGGTTTACTTACATATAGTAACATAATCCTGTAGTAACAGCCTGGATTCACGCTCGTGTAGCGGTGTAGTTTAGGTCGAGGGCGCCATCGTATACTTTTTGTCATCGATTCCATTTCGTTTGAAACGGATATGACGGTTTGTTTTAATCAAATTTCACTCAACTTTTAATATTTATTCGTGTTACTAAAATTTTGTTATGCAGCATTCGGTCGCACAAAAAAAAGACAAGGGCTAACTTAATTTAGTTTGCCGGCCGCCGCCCGCTGGTCTCCCGTCCTCACATGTCAGCGAGCAGCGCGGCCGGCCCGCGCCTGCTTGCTATTTATTTTGTATGGCGGCCGCTACACTGCGTCACAACAAAAGTGTCCGGCACGTCGCGTCGCTTCCGCGTCGCTGCACCGCCGCGCCGCCGCTCCGCCGTCGCTAAAAAACCTGACGAGGGTAGGCAGACAAGTTTTAATCAATCCCCGACCGCTTTGATCGAATTAGTTTCTTTTTGGAGTTATCTTGATGGTCGAGACATCCGCTGGCGGTTCACAGCGATCGAGTGTGCCTTACCGGCGGCCGAATGCAACGTGCGCGAGGGCATTCAATGTACAAACTTTTTTGGATATTTACAGTTTCCATCCTATGCAAAAGAAGTAACTAATTTGCGTGAAAACTATTGCAGATGCAGGCGGGGGGCGCGAGCATCGCAGCGTATCGGGGAAGGTCCGCCGAGGCTGGTGCTGAAACACGAACGTTTCTCCAGGCGGCGCGTCGACGGCTTCCGTTCGGCCTAATTATTCGGTCCGGTCCGAACATCGCGCCCATTCGTCTTACCACAAGTAGTGAGAACGACGTATCTCAAATATTTTTGTATAATTAACGTCCGACACGCGTGCATCGCCGGGTCGCGCCGACTGTCGGCCGGAGGGGTCCCGCGTTGCTTCATAGCTTACAAATATTTGAGTGTCGGTGATGGATCGGGCTTTCCTACGAATAGTAATGGCCTGTCGACTGAAATTGTCCCAGTAGTCGTTTCTGCAAACGGGTTAATCCGAATCAGCTTCTACGGACATCTGAGGCGGCTGGGGCTTCGAGATGGTGTGCTCCTAGCTCAAATGCAGAAAGCGGTGCTTCTCAACACCGCCCGAATTGTCCGCCGGCTTCT
>JAODUI010000030.1:7922246-7938500 GCA_027563995.1 Papilio gigon
GAGAGACCTACTTACAACCAGGTGTACGCCGACTTGTCGACTACTTTTACCATTCTTATAGGAATATTCTTCCCGTCAGTAACCGGTAAGAATTTTTTTTAATAAAATCTTTGCTTAAATTGACTTTGTCATAAATAAATATACACAATCATTGATATCTTTCTGGTCAAGAGGAAAGTTATGTTGCTGTATGACGCAACTTGGGTCCCGCGTTGCTTCATAGCTTACAAATATTTGAGTGTCGGTGATGGATCGGGCTTTCCTACGAATAGTAATCTTTGTGAATATCAGCGCTGGTCGGCGCAGACGGCGCGGGCGAGTGCGGCGCGGCCAGCCCACGAACTGGGAAGTAATACTCGAGTGTAGGCTCATTCCGTTTTAACCATATACTTTAACGTGAATAAATATTAATGCCAGTTTTATTTAGATCGTCCCCTAGTTTCTATTTATCTAAACTGTATAAAATAACTGTCACATTTATATTTGTAAAGCGGCGGGAAGTCACCTTGTGCCATCACATCGATCATAACTGCGTCGATGGTTATCGCCATGACGTACCGGAGGCGCAGTTCGCCGGCTCGCCGAAAAAATGTATTGATGTGGTAAAATACATATGTTGTTTCTGTCGTGAGACACTTTCCCTTTTTATAATATCCTGCGCAGAAGCAGCTGCGTTCGCTTCAGTTGCACATCACGTTTCGCACCGACCAGTAGTACGCCGACGAGTCGTGTTTACAACCGTTGACGTCAATAAGTGTTCTAACTAAATAATAGACAGTTCCCACTTATCAATAAATACTTATTGTAAACCTCCGCTGTCCGCACGCCGCGCACACGTCTAATTTGTATTACGAGAACCTACACATGAGTGCGTTTGATTGTCGCAGATCGGCAGAGGCGCTAATTTAAGTAAAATGACATTTGTAATTTACGATCACATGCGCGTTCGGGAAATGCACGACTGAAAACTGCTTAAAACTAACTTGTTTAATACATTTGCTGTCAGTTCAGCGTGTTACAATCGGTACAAGACAATGCGCCGCCGAGACCCGCAGACAATAGGGTGTACACGTTGCCGTGACGTCTTAGCCTAACAAATATGGCGCATAATTTTGACAGATGCGCGCGCGCTCCGACGGCGCCACTGTTGCGGAGATTTACTGTTGCTCCAACGGCCATATTGTGCCGCCTTTGTCTAGAAAACTCGCCCGGAATTCATAACAAATGACAGCAGCTACTGATTTGAATGTCAATACTTAATACGGTTACGAAGACTGTTTTGTTTCTGCCCAAATAAAGCAGTGAGCTGGCGGTTTGTAGGGCTACCGCGTCATTTCCAGTCTGGGTTTAATAATATTTGTGCAAAAGTAGCTGCACATAAAACAGTGTTATTCGTAGATGTTAGACGTGCTATTTTAGCGAATTTTATAAGTATAACTGGGCAGTTTCCAAACGCAGTAATGTTCGTTTGTTGTGCTCTCAAACAGTTGATGGTTCCCCGATGAATACATTCTCATTTATAATCTACACAAATTGTTTGTAAGAGTTTATGTGTACAATTGTATTGGCCGTTGTTATCAACACAATTCCTGCCACAGGATTGTCCTGCGTGTGCACGTGTGCTAAAGTGTTTGGTCACCGTACTGTAGTTCAATGAAGCGCCTTGCTTGTTGTCACTAGTTTTAAAAGACATGATACATCGACTCACTTGTTAATGGCCGTCGTATAATTAGGAAACATTTCAACTACACTTTTTCGTGCGCTGTATCCAATTAAGACAAATTGTTTATGAGTTTCTTCGCGTACACACCTAATAAATGTTTTCAATAATTTTAAACTCTTCTTTTGGGAACCTGCTACACCTGAGTCACGCTCGGTCGTCCCACGACACGACCCACCCTTGTTTAGCACCTACCTAAATAACAGATCAGATAAATACTCAAATAATCAAAAGGATGTCGAGAGATAAATTACGTTTGTTTTGAATTAATACGTGTTTTGTTTAACTCTGTCGTATAATTGCATGTCGTTGCATATCCTTACGTCCCGCGCGCGGCTGCCTGGGCTCGCTGCGCGGCGACCGACCGGCGGCCTCGTTCGTGACGCGCGGCCACAAATCGCAACTCGATAAATAAGGTGTTGGTCACACGCGGCGACGCTCGTTACTTCTTTGATATACGGCTCGACTTTGTCACTAGCACGGCCCGCCCTTGTAATTAATTCTATTTATAGTCAAAGTAATTATGTGCGCATAACGATTAAAGTTATTCTAGGTAAATCTTTACTTGATGTTGATGTTGAGATTTGATAAAACTAAAGTGTTAACTGCAACCGTTGTTCCCGCCGCCAGTAGTGGAGCATATTTCAGAGTATTTGCTAAATTCTCTCCGGCAGCACGTGACCAATCAACAATTTATGTTACAAGTGACACGGCAATCAGCAGAGTCGTCCGACTTTCGACGGGTTTTTGTGTTAATAATTAACTTGCACTTCTGCGAGTTTTTGTCATAGTTTGTGTTATCGAAGGAGATTCTTTAATTAGTTACGCCGATGTAGAACGCTGCTTGGGTGTTTCGGCCTCGTATGAATTTCACGCGCTACTGCTGAACTGCTGGGGCAGTTTTTTGGCGCATTCTCAGCTAATGTGCGTACAATGTTATTGTGTGAGCTTCTGTGCCAGCTACCGCTCCCGCCCCCGCCGCCCCGCCGCCCCGCCGCCCCGCCTTTGTACGCAAAGGCATTGCACGGTTATCTTATATTCTACTTAGTGATTTGCAGCTTTTGTCTTGCCTCTAGAGGGCGCAACTACATTGTGTTGTGCCTTTTATTCTCTAAATCATCGTTTAGAATTGTTTATTTCAACTTTTGAGACTGTAAACTTTTAGGCCGGTTTTTAAATATCCTTCTTTTCAATAAGGAATTGCTAACATTTTGTTACACAGGCAAGTTGGCTGCGCTGTGCGTGTCTAACGAGTCGCGAGATCTGTATAATACATATATAATGTGTCCTATCTTTGGCGAGGCTTATCTTAATGTACTTATGTAAAATAGGCATAAAATAGGTAAAATTAGTGAAACTCGGGAAATTTTAATGTATGCAGCGCAGAATGTAAAAATGAGAAGTGGCTTTCAAAGCGCCGTTTTTATTGAAATATTAAATGTAGTTCATTAATTCTAACGCGGCAATTAACCGGCCAGTCCGACTGCGCTTTCATTTCGTTAACGATTAATATTTTTAACGAATAGATCTTTTATAGTCACTTCATAATCTAAATTATGATGATGTCCGACTCCAGCGGGCGGACCGGACCGGCCGGGACCCGCCGACACCCGCCGACACCCGCCGACACCCGGACGACTCTCGGCCTTCGCTCACGTTGATATTGCTTAATTTACTCGGCGCTAGTGCGGTTATAAAATAAGTAATTGCGGTACTTCTGAAGAGGCTTTTCGTTTTGATGTATTCTGGAATTTAACGTCTCTGTTCATGAGTAGCTCTCCGATTGAAACCAACGTGTGAACTGTGATACCTTGCTTGTGACGCGCCTCAGTTTACAGACTACGTGGACACGTGATCATGACGTGTGCGTGTGCGCTGCAAGCTTGACCTACGTTTGTTTAGACTAGGCAGGAACAGGAGAATGTTAGATATTGAATAATAATTGTTGCGGACAATCTCGCGTGGATACGTGTACTGTACATTTTAATAACGGTAACGACAAGTAGAAACTATCAGCTTCACTGACTTGCAGACAGCCCGCGGTGGAGAGCATTGTGTTGCAACGTGTCCGTGGCATTGTGCGCGCAGCGCGAGACAAGCTCGTAATCTGTACAATTCATCTTAAAACAAGTGTAAAGAAATTGTAATTGTCAACTAGGGTACGCGCGAGTGCTTTGTCAAGGTGATTTATGCGGCCCCCCGCTAGGTGGCGGGGCCGGGGCTGTAGCGCTCCGGGCTCTCCAGCACTACTGTATGGTTTCCGGGGCCCGCTTTGTCCCGCTGGTGTTCGCAGAAGGCCGCTGCTGCTGCGCCGGCATGGCATGTGCTTGCGTCATTGTCTCCGCAGCGGCAACAATTAACTGTGAACCAGATGGAACTTACCGTTGTCACATATTTTTTTATTTAGCGAGTCTTATTTGTTTGTGGAGGTGTTTGTTGTGCGCGCTGAACTGTTTTGATTGTGTTATCACTTCCATACCTTCCCGAGGCATTGTTCAACATCGTTTACTAGTGCCTGAGTCGTTTGCCTCTATAAATGCACGTTCCAATTATGTAAATATTTTTATAGTAATGTTTTACAGTCAATTATTGAGAAAGCTTCATTTTAACAACATTTTTGAAATCATCAGTATTATAACTGGATAGAAGTGAACGGAGGCTAAATATCTGTACATAAAAATATACAGTTTTCACGTGTAAAATTTAACAAAAAAAATAAATGTTTCATACATATATACGGACATGTTGTGGACTGTGGCAAGATTTAAATATGTATGTATGTCAAAGAGAAGTGTACAGACAAAGCGTGTTCACAACGAGATTGGCAGAGAGCGCGGGCGGCGGGAGCGCGGGAGGCTGGCTGGCCGCGGGGACGACTGCTCGTACGGCTTCCTTGTTTATCCTTGATTAATGGCGACTCATGATCGGAAGCCAAAATAGTGTAAAAAATCAACATTGTAGCCCATTAGGTAATTACTGACCCCGCTTTGTCGGCGCTTCCACGAAACTCTCTGAGAGCGATCTTTGGGCCGCGCGCCCGGGCACTTTGAGAAAAAACATTGAGCCATACTTAGCTATTGATCCCCGGGCTGTTGGCGAATCACAGGCAAAATAATAAAAACAGTCAAAATATATGTCGGCGATTGAAAAAAAGTTTGAAAGTAAAGTCGACTCGCTGATGACTTTGTCAGACGCCGCGACCCCTGTCGCAAGCGACACGCCGCGGTCGAGTTTGAACTTTATCACAAGTGGCTGATGGTCTAGTTTACGTTGATGGTAGTGACGGATCGGTTTCGGGTTCATGTCGGGGCGTGGCCCGTTTCGAATGGAAACATTTGCCAATATTATCGTGAAAGGACTGAGCAGATGAAATAATTTATTTCCCGATGTCGCTTTGTGTCCAAATCTCTGTGGCATTGTGAGTTTTTGCGTCGGCCGCTTTGCCGGCGACGTCTCTATTCATCCCTTTGGGCACAGCGCCGACAGGTCGCGGCGCGGCGCGGGACACGCAGCCCTGCGCCCACGGCATAGGCTCGCATTCAGTGCGCGTGCCCTGTGTGACGTAGTGCAGTACGTCGTCGGCGCGGTCGGTGTCGTGTTGACGACAATAGAATTAGAGTGTTGGCGGGAAGCCGGCGGCGGTTTGTGCAAGGCTGCGGCTCTCGCTGTTGACTTTTGATTTACGTCAAATAAATCAGCGCGGGACGAAAGGAGATTATGTAAAAGTTCCCGACGTGTTGGCGGGACTCGTGAGTAGGTTACGGAGCGGGCCTTTCGTCGCTCCACGTTGTTAGCTGTTAATTGTAAGCCTCGCTTTTGTTGTTGTCCGACAAAAATGTTTATGTGATACTCTTCGTCACAGAGTCCCTCGCACACAACGTCCGTAACTGTCTACTGCGAACAATAACAATCTTCGCGGTTTGCATGACTGTTCAATGAAAAAAAATGAGAAATTTTAGAGGCTTCCTAGGAGAGTGTACCCGGTGCCCAGGCTACAAACTTTTTAATCAATTTTCATGAATACAGGAATATTTCCCACCACAATGTTTCCGAGGACCTGCAGCGATGACTCATCTCGAATTTTGTGTAAAAACAAACTGTCGATCATTAACAGAGACCAAATCTAATCTATGTGTAAATAATAAATTATATATTTATATCAATCTTGGAAGTTCTGATTTTGATAACGTTACACCTACAATTAACTCGATACGTCGGCTTGTACACCGGTACACGTGCGCGGCGATCTTTGTTCACAGGTGGCAAATGTTTTTGGAACGTTCTGGCAATTCTCGTGGTAATATTTGCAAACAAGTTTTACTAAACTTTTTTGAAATGCTTTATATGCTAGTCAGCTTTGAATAACATAGATTTTACATTGAATGGGGTCTTTTGCGTTCAGTGTAAGCAATAATAACTTCAACATATTATGCGAAGGGATGAATGTCATATAACAAGAAGAATGCTAGATATGAAGGTGGAGGGATATGTGGGTCGAGGTAGACCTAAGAAAAGATGGATGGATTGCGTGAAGGATGACATGAGTAAAGGGGTAACCGATGAGATGACGGCCGATAGGCGAGAATGGAAGAGAAGAACATGTTGTGCCGACCCTACATAAAGTGGGACCAGGGCAGGAGAAAGAAGAGTAAGCAAGAATAACTTATACGTCACATTTTAATAATATTAATTGAAGATATTCCTTATCTGCACGGCGGGCACCCAGCGGACACGTCCTTGGTGTGCGGCCGATAATAAGAAGGTGTGATTATAATGTTTGTCGTTCCTATCTCAACTTTAATGGTAGGGTCATTTTATTTGGCAGCTCAAAGTCATCTGCGCAGTGCCTCCCCGCAACCCTTTACACACCACTATAACTGTATTTTATGCATTAATTGCGTGCGTTACCAGCCTCCAAGATACTTGACAACCTCAATACAAAAACAGCCTGATATACTTGGCGTTGAGACTAAAGAAGATAATTAATCGCCTGGCTTTACAGTGAACCAGCAATTAGTAAAGTGACGTCGCTTTACGATACCTATTGAGCACTCTTTGTTCGCCCTGGCTGCGCTCGTAGAGAGCAACGAGCACAACAAATCGCTACAGCCGGCGCAGATCGCCAGCACCAGCGCCCCGCCGCGCCGCTCCTCACAATGTGGCGATGTAATGACCGCAGATACTCTCAAAGGAATCACTGAGCGCTCATCGGCGACCGCGACCACTCATCGACTTACAATAGCTCGTAATGTGCCATCATCGCTTTGCAGCGGGCGCATTGTGACCGCACCGTGACCGATCGCGTCCCATGGGGTCCGTTTGGTGCTAACCACCATAAACAATAACTTATTTATTGTTTTACAGCGGCCCATATAACTCCAGCGGTCGAGAAAGGCCCGATAATTTCTAAAATGCACCCCTAATAAAGCCATCATGGCCATAGTTGTGTACGCGGTCGTTGGACAAAAAATGTTCGCTTTGTGACTCGGTGAATAGATTGGGCACGCTCGGCTCGCTGCGCTCCGCGGAGCCTGCGCCTCCTAGCGGCCAATGATAAATGCACGGAAGTCACATCTAAATCCCTTACAACTTAATAATATCGTCAAACACGGGGCCCGGTACACAGGGTGTTTCGCGACATTAGCGGGGCATTTGGTTAAAGCTGCGCACACACTGTCGCGGCGGGAGCGAGCGGATTAGCGGCGAGCTGCAAAATGTGCTTGTCGCTATGACGGCGACGTTATTAAGTACCGATATGCATTGCACGTACTGCACATCTAAGGAGTCCGCGCAATCAACCGTCGAGTTGAGATATACGGCGCGTGATTGTGCTCACCACCTATTTATCAATGCTTACAACTTTCTTTTGATTATTTTTCGCTGCATTTTCAATTTTTGAGACGAAATGGACCAAAGCCCTCTTCGTCTCCAAGCCGCACTTCAAATTGTACAAGAAGACATTTTCGTATTTAAACATTCTGTTACGAACGTTTTCACCAGATGGAGCTGCGAGTTGGGTTAATTGCACTTTGGAAACGAACAGCGTGCTTGGAGGCTTTATGTAGAAACTAGCTTTTATAATATAAGTAAGACACGACACGGATACGGGCATGCCACCGTGATCACCTGAAACATCAACAAGTGACGTTGCCGGCGGCTGCTCGACGACGATTATGAAATACTCGTATAAGTTCGTTGGCCGTGTGCAGCAGTTGTTCGGCGGCCGCGCACAACAGCACATACGATCAAATAAGAAATTGTAACACGCAGATGTCAAACGTTCCATTAACACCGCGCCCGCCGACGTTTACCGCGGCCCGCCCGCCCAACAGCCGCGTCCGCATCATAAATTATTATATTGTATGCGCTCGCTCCCAACACCGCGTTATGTCTTCATTGCTAATTTATGACGGCATTGCAAAGTACATCGTAAGCACTGACGGTAAGGTTCTATATAGCGCCGTGAGTGTAAATAGTTGTAGGGTGTTCACGGCATTGACGGCGCTAAATCGCGTGGAGCAAATTGTCGATTTTAGTACAAATCGTTTGCGTTTTTGTTCAGGTCCAGGCCGCAGAGCCGCCGCCGCCGCCGCCGCTCTCATGTGAGCGCGTTACACACTTTTTACAAGTCACTCGACTGTACATTGTCGGTGTTTAGTGAATTGTTTGCGATGTTTTTATTGCTAGTATAGCAGGATGTTTTAATAATATTTTATAATGTTTGTTTTGTGTTACATAAGAAATGGGTTGCTCTTGTTACTTATGCCGAATATTGTTATACCTTTGGCGGTATATTATAGTTTATAGTTAATTGAATATGAAACAGATGTAGCCGGTATTGCAAGATTTGTCGAAAAAAACTCGGGTGAATAATAAATAAGATAGCAAATCAGTCCGAGGGCACGAGGCTGCTGACGTCCCTTCAGTTTCCAGAGTTCATATTTTCATAAAAAGCCACGCACATTTCCACGAGCCGCCATCCAGCCGCGGTGTGCCGCGGTGTGCCGGGGTGTGCCGCGGTGTGCCGCGGGTCGCAGCACAATAAATCCGTGCAAACATTGAGTACAATAGATTTGAGGCGCGAATTGTTTGTAGCGAGTATTAGTGTTTCCGCTTTTACTTCATTTTATTGCATTAAAGTTTACAATTGCTTAATTCGCGCAGCCTTGTGTCGAGTGTAACAGGATAGCGCGTGGACAATGCCCCCGCACCCCCCGCACCCTCCGCACCCTCCGCACGGCCGGGACACACAATAGAGGCTAATATTGATAGATAATATTGTAACAAACTATTTACAAGGTCGGCGAGTAGGGCGCACATCTGCGCCCGCGCACATACTTGCGCCAATCCTTGGTACCGGAACTTACTTTGTTAATGGCTTGATGTTACAAAAGAAAATGTTATCTACGTTTTGATATCTACTTACAGTGTAATCTACATGATGCGGGAACGGGTAGGCAGCAGCCTCGCAGCCGATACATGACGCATTAAGTCTGCTACGTCGCGCCTTCCGACAGTCTATTGTTGGTTCCATACACTCATTTTTCCTCGAGAGTTCCAGCGGTACTGTGCAAGGAAGTATCAACAAGTCGTTGAGCTTATTGCGGAGACTTAAGTATCAAAGCCTTCACACATAACAAAAAGTAAAGTAAAGTCATTAACTAACTGCTGGACGTTTGTTAATTAGATAAATGGATAGCACACGAGGTCGTAAATTCCGTCTAACAGTGGGTCTGCACACCGCTACCATCTTACGCGAAATGGGACCCTCGATAGCTAAATATGTGATAAAAAAGGTCGAGCGGTCTCAAGTGACCGCCAATTAACCCTCGCGCAGCTCCTCGCCGGCGCCGTGTTCTCATTGCGGGGTGATCGATAAAAAACAGCAGCGCCACCCACGCCAGCGCCCGGCACTAACGCACCATTACTAATACACTCTTACTGTGGTTCCGTAGGTTCCGGCTCGCTCAGTTGCTCACTGTCTGATCTGGATTACCCGGCGTCGAGGACGCGCTGCGTGGACCCAAGAGTGTTGTAGCTTTTATGATCTAACACATTGTAAGGGATCAAAAAAACCTCCGCTGCCATCATGTTTAAAAAGCTCAGACGCTTATGAGCCAACCTCCTGTCGTGATGTTTGAGACGGTAATGTTAGATGTTTCACATTGCGTCATATTTAGTTCGACAGCTAATTTTTGTCGCTTGTTTCTTGAATAATCTCGCACTAGTTTGCGCATCTTGCGGATCGCTAAAGCTGAAACGTTTTAAAAGCGTCCCCGACACTTAGCAAAACAGCTTTCCCAGCTTATCGGCGAGGCGGGTGGCATCGCAACATCCCCACACAAGCCCCGGGGCGACATTTATCAACCCCGATGCTTTAGATTACGTATTTTTTAAGCAAAGGTTTCACAAAACGCTAAGACACGTGTCGGCCGGCCGCCGCCGCCGCCCGCCGCCGCCCGCCTCCGGCCGCCTGTCGGTACCTCGTTAGTGTTATTTCATTCAAAGACAAAGTTCTCGCTCGCGTCGCAATTTGACAAACAAACATTTACTTTTATATTAGCTTTGGCTATACTACTCACATGTACATACAAGCTGTTCCAGGCAGACAATCTATTTATTTACCGTTCGTTTTGGAGTTACCTGCTGACGAACATTCGTCCATTTATCCAAACTTATGCTATTATAACATGAGCATAATGTTAATATATTTTTTAAAGTTATTGACAGTTTTGTCTAGTGCCGTGCTGTTACCGCCAGGTATAAAGAGCATTGATTTTGCTGTTGTAAATATAAACGTGTGTCCGTCATTGCGTGCAGCGGGGCTGCGGCGGTACACATGTTAACTTGGTTTACTTCATAAAAAAATTCTACCTTAGAAGTTGTATTGAATTTGATTATATCCTAATTACTAGTGAACCGTGCCCTGTCGCTGCTTCGCTCCGACATTCCTGCGGCGACACGTCAATAATTAACACGTCTGTGTGTTGTTTGTACATTAATAGGAGACATTCGGGCCACGTGTTAATGCGCAGCAATTTGTCAGTTCAGCTTTGACGCCGACCTCTCGCCCGCCGCTCGCCGCCGCTCGCCGCCGCTCGCCGCCAGTCGACATCGCCTCGTATTTTTTGTTCCCTAGCAGATAAAAGATGTTATTGAGACGTTTCATTTTATGGACGTATCATTATTTATATAAGCGTGAAATGATTGTCATAGAACTCATGAGTGTGTGTCATTTTATATTTCCGTATTAGTACGTACGTCGTACTTATTTCACAAGAGGTCGCGGGTCTGTTTCTTAGCTCGCACGCAGAACTGACCGCAATGAAGTATTAATTGTTTTAAGGCCGAGACTTGATTTTACTTGTTATATTTAAACTCTTCTTTGAAGTCGCCCTAGTTTCTTTAGATGCGCATCGCATAGCGTCTAAAGCTTATAAGAGTTTTTTGTAAAGGATGTTGAGCGCGGTCGACGTCGCGGGAACGCATCGTCTGCGTTTCACCGCCGCGCTGACGTGTGGCAAACAATCAACCGCACCCGGCCCCCGGCACCTACCGCAGAAGTCGTTATTATGAAAAATTGCTGCCGAAGAATGTTGATAGTGTAGAGGTGGCGCGAGCGCGCGCGCTCTGAGCCGCAGCCACCGCGCGGGAAACGAGCCTTAATTAATAAGTTTGCCGAGACAAAGGGCAGCCGCCGTCGCGCTGCCTACCTCGTATACGTGTAAATTTGATTTATGTGTGTATTCTAATTCGTCCTCGTCGCCTCGCGCCATCTATCATATTAAAATGTCTCACTTCACGAGCCCGCTTCAGTGGCTGTAACGCTTCATTTAAATCTATTTCAGTTTTCCAACATAAAAGCAAAATTAGTCGTTTGAAGGCACTCGTTAATATTTGTCAATGCTTCTATCATTATCAATAGTATTGTTCCCAAATCAACTTCAAGAAGCAGCCAAGTTACATTTGGCTCAGACCGAGCCGAGACGCTTGCCGAGTGAGTGCCCAGGTCCAACAGGGCGCGTTGCTTGCAGAGTGAAGAGGGATCGATCAATATTTTAAACCAAAGATTACAAGCAACCGTTTTTGTTACCATTATCGCTATAGCTAACTTAGCTGTCACATTTCCGGATTCACTTCCGTAGCCTAATTTACCTACCGCAACGCGCAGCAAACCCTACAAACGATCAATGGGCGCGAGGCGCGGCGCCGACACGTTCCCCGCCTCTATTCCATTAATAAGTGTTATCGCCGCAAGATGCCGCCACGACCTCCGACACGACACGTTCACTCACACGTTGCACTTTTTTGTGACACTGCAAGGTGACAAGTTTTCACAGAACAACATTAGACTTGCTAACATTCAATTTAGGAAAAACACAAAAAGAAGTATTAACAAGTTCTGTGTCAAGGCATTTTCTAAAAATCTGAGTGAATGTTGTCAAAGCTATTTACTGACAAGAGAGAACATCTTCAGAACGTCAAGAGGCGATGTAATTAAGAGGATTTAGGCGAGGCCGCGCGCTGTGGGTGGCGGCTGCGCTGGGCGCGCTCTGCACTCGTAGTGTTGTGCCCCCCGCAGCCCCCGCGCCCACGCATACGCAGTAATTTCCCGCGTGGACCAAGTACTAGCGATTTGCACTGCATCTGTTACATTGTGTTTACACGGTGCGTTCACAACCGTTCTTGCTGTTTTATAGTATAGTCTAGTGGTGCTGTTATAGTGCGGTGTGACGGCGATACAAATAGAAGCAAAGTTTTTAGAAGTCATTTGCTCAAAGCTTGCATAGTAGTTAAAAAGCAAACTTCGCTGTGCTGGGAGCGCGTGCGCCGCGTGCGCCGCGGCGACGGATAAGCACCGTTTAGGATTTAGCCAACAAACAAAATCTTTTCGGGATCGTTGGCGAGTGAAAGCAGACACCTTTAATAACGCCGGCCGGTCTCTGCGACGGCTGAGATGGCCGCCTGAGTCCGGCGCACGGCGCGGAGCGGAAAAAACGCTCAGTTGCGTTTCTGTTTGTTGTTATCTTAAGATTTTGTTTCGTCTTTCATCTTTCTCTAAAAAGAACTCAAGTGCTTTGTGTCGAGTTACCGTCTCCGGCTCCGCTCGTTCGAGCGGTCATCTCCTCGCCCCAACAACTTGGGTGTAGCCTGTGCCTACATCTCATTTACTTTTGTAAAATCTGTTTTTCTATTGTTTACTTTTGGAAACAAATGACAAGTGTTATGTATACTTCTCTTGAGGACGTTGCCACCGACTGTTGCTGCAAATCTTTATCGTTTTACAAAATACTTACGTGAGATTACTGATTTTAAGGAAATCCACGGAAAAAGAAATTTATTGACAAAAAACGCAATGATCCAAGTAAAGTAATAAAGACATGATTTTGTAGAGGAACATCTTAAGGACTTCGTTATTAGCACAATTGAATTGTACGATTGCCTCACCTGAGCCGCGCCCTCTGCCGGAGGGCGTCGCGGCAAGTACAGCGGATCCCTCCGGCCTCTTCGGAGACCCTCGTGCTAATGAGCGTCTTATTCACGCCCTCGCGGGCCGTCGCCGGCGTCTCACGAGAGCCCTTCTATTTAATATACTTACTTCCTCGGTGTGTAAATTAATAGATTCATCCCCTTCCTCGTTATTAATATCGCTTCACAGACGATTCACGCGAGGAGGAGAATGCTATCGATCAATGTAAATAACTAACAAACACTTACAAAACATTGTCATGGGACTACATGGTGAACTTCTTCGCAATTTTGTAGGGAGACATATTTTAAAATGATTAAGATTTCTTCAAAAGTGACTGCGACATATGTATGTGGGGGGTGTCCACACGTGGTAACACTCGCGCGGCAGCCAAGCGGAACCCTTTGCCGAGCTGTCTGGGCGACGTCGACAGCTTTTTATGGCAACTTCGTAGGAGCGTGCGGCGGCTCTCTTGATAGTCTGAGTTCCTGTCTAGACATCGCCAGTGTAGTTTGTAATGCTGCTCGCTCTCCACACTCATCAAACGTAGAATATTCACATCAACACAAGAATATTATAACTGTCAATTTCAGACCACAAAAGGTTGGATTTTGAAATAAGTTCAGCTATAAGAAATTTGCAATAGCAACATTGGTGATACAAAAATAAAATTTAGAGAGGCTTAAAGAGGCTCGCGATTCGACACATCAGTCTGGTTGCGTGCGGCCGGAGTGCGGCTCATCCGCGCGTGTGGAGAGCTCGGAATCGTCGGCCGGCCAGCGCCGCGGCCGCCGACAACGGGATTAGCCTCGGCCGAGATCGCAGCCGTGACTCATTCCCTCAGTTATCACGGACTCGTGCTATATCGCGGGGCCGGAGCGAACGTGAACGGCGATAACACCTCGATAACTGAACATATTACTCATTAAAAGATGAATCGTAATCTTGGAAAGCGCATGTCGCCAAGTCATTGCTTCACTAATTTGAAGCCTAAACATTGTTACTCACAAAAACACGTCGACAATATCGAGGTAGCTGCGGGTAATTTTGATGAAATAGGCGAATAAACACTGATCTAAAGTATTGACGTTAAATGGAAAATAAAACATGTTTAGTCTTCACTAGATCGTGGAGTCCTACAGGCGTCAATTTTATATATTTATTGTCCAACACGTTATAAGCGGGGAATTATAAAATGTAGGGGAAACGCGAGCACAGGTGCGCACAGCACAGGCGGCAACAATGCGCCGCCGAACACAAATTGGAAGGTAGCGGGCAGCGAGCTCTGCTATTACATTACTCAATTATTTGCCGAACTCCGCGGCTTATTAGTGCGAATGACGCGCTGTTCCTCGTCCCTCAAAGATTACTTCGTCTGAAGTAAGAGACGCCACTGTAGGCATTAAACTAACCTCTCTTTTATTACTTTTATACTAGTTAGCCAAAGATTTTTTGTTGTGTTAAGGATACTAGGCTTGTGTTCACTTTAACATTCTTCGATAGAAACAAGGTTGGTCGGTTGCAACGTTTTGTTTCAATCTCGATTCAGTTGTACAGCGAGCGCGCGCGCGGCTGGATCTTGCGATGTAATCAATCACTTAGTGAAGAATTAGTGCGACTAAGTCTATTAAGTGTTATTGCGTGTGACCCTCTTTATACTAGACGCGAGCTGCTCCGCTGCAGGCGCGTCTCGCGCGAGTCGTTTCAAAGACCTGCCACCTCTACAATATCGGTGGTAGCCGTCACTATTATTGCAAGCTGTTATTACTCGTTTGATGGGCGCCGCGCCCGCCGCCGCGCCCGCCGCCGCTGCTACCTTGTAATAAACGTATCAACTTCACACGGCCCCTTTCCACACAATGCGCACCAAAACAAAGGCTTTTTGTTAGCGCTAATAACCACTAAATTGAATCGCCGCTGCCGCTCCACCGCGCACTGCGAGACGCGGAACGCGGGCCGCGGGAAGAGATCCTTCTCTGACGCCTGTCAACTCTTTGACTTCGCTTTCTTAATCGACACAAAGTTTCGTGACAAAAACAAATTCGAATTATACTAAAACAGAATACGAGGTAGACGACAGTTTGACGCGGGGCTCGCACAAGCCGAGACAACGTTTGTACTGTATGGAGATCTGCAGCACCTCCGAGCCAGAGCGAACAGTACGCTCCTACCCCGCTCGAGCCTACGTAACACAACTTGCAGTGAGTGTAACAATCATGAAGAAATTAAAAATATTGCAGTGCGCAGACAAGCTCGCGCAGATTAAAGTGACTTTAAAATTAAATTAATTTCTTGGACAAATGTAAGAGAGCCCATCAGTCGTCATGTCGGGTTCACTTCAAGCTCGAGTAAAAGGATTTGCGAAGAAAGTGAAAACGAAAATGACAACAATAACAATAGAGTTATTTTAATAGAATAATAGACGACAATGTGGTGAACAACCATGAAGGGCAGCCGGGGCCCGGGAGGGGCTGGGCGGGGGACCACCCGCGCGACGCTAATTATCCTACAGGCAGATGTTCTGAAGAGAACGAGCGCGCTGAAAAAATATCGCTGCCGACATCAAAACTAAGCGCCGACGGATTATCCCGGCCTGAAACCGGCGCACGCGCACGCCAATTTAGGGACTGTGCCGTAAGAGATAGGCTGCAAATCTCTACAAGTTGCAAGAAGTATCGGTGATTTGCGTTTGCGCTCGAAATTCGTCGGGACAGCCTCTGTATCGTAGCAGGTACGATTCGTTTTCCGCCAGCCACGGGCCGGCGCCGCGCAGCGAGGCCTGTTTGTCGTAAAGCTGTCAATGGACAATACGTCAGCAACGACAAAACGACTGATCCGACTGATTTATTCATGGCGGATTATCTTCGGAGGACTTATTTATTTTATTTAGTCGTGTAAAAGAACGTCGTCTGCAAACAAGGCAGCGGCCCGTAATCACTTTATTTTGTGCTCTTTTGATGGCGGTCGCGCTCGCGCACTCGCCCGAGCTGGCCCCCCCCCCCCCCCCCCCCCCCCCCTCCCCCCCCCCGCCGCCCCCCCCGGGCGGGGCGCCCCCCCGCCCCCC
>JAODUI010000030.1:7945021-7955456 GCA_027563995.1 Papilio gigon
ATTAGGTGAAACAGCGAGGTAGCAAAGAATAGATATTATGATGAGGAGAAGAACTGTGATACACATACGAAGGGAAAGCAGGCGCGGGCGCCGGCGCCGACGCGGGCGCGGCCGCGGGCGCGGGCGCGGGCACAACACGGCTGCTCGGGTGCGCACAAATGATAAGTTAAAGCGGGGACAGTTAAAGCGTATTAAAGGTTCAAGTAATTTCAACTTTGACCGGCACCAATGTCTGCAAAGTTATTTTAATTTAGTGTGGGTTACTTTCACTTTATTTTACATCGATCCAAGCTTTTGTATACATTTTTAAATAAAGTAACTATCCTAGTATACATTTTTATTAATTTTTCATATTCACTAGCGAAATTAGACATACATTTCCCGCCGTCGCTAGTGACAAAGTCCCCACGACACGCGAAGTCTGCTCCCGCGCCCGCGTCCGCGCCGGTGAAATTAAACATTTATAAATATTTGTCGGCATTATCGTGTGAGAGGGAGCGGAGGGGGGGGGGCGACATCTCTGTTAACATGCGCTGCGCCCCTGTATCAGCGCTGCACGCCGCCGACCCCAAGGACCCCCCGTGCGGCTCACACTATATGTCATAATATCGCGCACTGCCCCGTCTCCGCTAGAGACAGATTCTACACTTGAATTGTGCCAAAGATAATGTATTTTAAGCAGATTTGTACAGTAAGTATTTCGTTACATTTAAACAATAAACTAGTCACTAACATCTTGGGAAAGTTGGCATCTTACCGACCGTTCACGAGAAACATAATCTTAAAGGAAGTAAGTAGTTGCAATTTTCCCAGTGTAAGAGAGGAGCCAGCAACATCGGCCGCTGCAGGGCCGCGGGGCCGGCGCGCCAGCGGCGGGGTGCGGCCGGCGCGCCAGCGGCGAATGCTCGCAGGGACACTTTAATAACGCAAAACTAACTGTTAACTCAGCGTGACACTTGTTTGTACAAACACTGTCCAATATTTACGCTCTCATTACTTTTGTTATTAGCTACATTTTGCTTGTTTACTTGTATGTTACGTTTCAAATGGTTCCGCCAGTACAGTTACGTTCTTTTGCGCAAACTTACTTACGTTAGTGCTTCAAGCTCTGATTCATTTTGACGTAAATAAATACTGAAAAAGTCAAGTAAAACAAAAACTGCGTCAAACTTGCAGCTCATCAGTTCGCTTCCAAGTTCATGTCACACTGATGTAAGTTAGAAAATGTTCCTTCAAACTCATAAATTTTGCATGTAATTAAAGATTCGGCGACACATCGACGACGCACAAAAACCTTCACTCATACATATTTGACAGAAAAATTAATTCATTTATTTTAATTGATATTCTAATTAAAAGTACTAACAACTTTTCCGGTCTTGTTTATAAATAGTACAATGTTTAAATTGACTACTAAAATATGTCACAACAATTATCCCCGTAGTCCCCAGCGCGTTCCCGTCGCGTCCCCGTCGCGTCCTCGGCGCGTCCCCGGCGCGTCCCCGGCGCCGCCGCGGCTCTGCCATTTAATAATTAGTTATGGCGAACACATAAATCGTAACCTAAATAAAATTCAAAACCACCAAAATGTTTTTGTTCAATTCGTTACAGTTACATTGTTAAAAAATGTATGCGTGTGTGCGTGTGTGCGTGTGTGCGTGCGTGCGCCAGCGCAAGGGGGACGACGAGAATATGGCGACTAACAAATCATATTTCAAAACGGGTGAAATCTTTTGTTAATAATGAAATAAAAATAATTCAAAAGTATAACTATGCCAGGGGAGGCGACGGCGACCCCGCGCTGCCGCGTCGCCATGTTGCCTAACACGCTGCAGCGTGACGAACTGGCGCCGGCTGTTGTTTACATTTTGTTATTTTATAAATAATATCTACGTCATTAAGGTTCCCGCCGAAACTAATGCGGGTCGCCATTTTGAAATTAAATCGAAACATTTTTTTGAACGTGTTAATGAGTTTAACAAAAAGTAATATTGTCAAAAACGTACACAGATTTAAGTAAGTACAATATACGTTAAGATACATGTAGTATACATAAAGCTGCCCTCATCTTCGTTGCTTGCTTTATTTGTTACAGTTTTGAAGATAATGGTTACAATTTCAGGCACAACACGTTGCAAGCAATCGGAGGAGAGCCGAGCAGCTGGTCTCTGCAAACGAACATATCGCGCCGCTCATTCCAAAACTAAAATAACTCGATTGATATAAATTTGTAAAACTAAAGGAGAGCGTGTCAAAGCTATAAACGTATTCGTTAAGTTTGTGGTAAACACATAAACTTAATCAATAAAATGAAAATCCTTTTCGGTTTGTGCGCCGCGCCGCCGTTAACTGCACGGCGACGCTGCGCGGCCCGCGTGCCTCGCTTTATGGCCTCTCTGTTGATGCACTCCATCTTCCAGCAGCTCCTCATACTGATTTAGAACAAACTAGAGACACATTTGTAATGCGTACACTCTTAGATATATCTATAGAGCGATAATTGTATATTAAAAAGCACTGAAAGGTAGTAACATTTTGCCAAAAAAGGCCATCATCGTCTTCCGATCGGATACAGGTACGTTTTGTTTCCTACCATCGTTCCACCGACGTTTACAAATAAACATTTCATTATTGGAACGTCACGCGCACAACATTCTAGAACACACCCTTTACAGATCGTAATAATTTTCCCGGCACACAGACAATATTTGTCATGGTTTTTATAACATCGTGTGTATTGTGGCGACCCATCCCTCGCTAATGTCCCGCAATCCCACCAGAGTGCGTGGCGAACGCGATGTCTCAATTTGGTGGCATTGTCCCTTGACAAAGCAGGAGCGCGGCCGGCCATAGATAAATCAGACAAGTTCCGCAAACGCGCCCTCTGCTCTAACTTAAATGACTGAGAACAGTTTACATAATGTTTATGGGTTCGCTGCGGCACAAGAGAAGTGATTTATAATTCTGCGTTCTCAGGGCACTGGCGGAGCGGCAGCCGCGTCGCCGACAGGCGGCTACTGGCACATACCGCGTGAAACTGTTTCCGTGCGATTATGTTTATTAAATTGGTATCAGTTCATTTCCTTCAACCTCCGTTACCTGAACGGAAGCAACGTGGATATGGGGAATAATAACACTATTGGTAGTCACGTATGTCTGCTGTGTGCCGCAGTGTCGCCTCTTAGGAACACATAACTTACACAATTAACATTCTAACAGATGTTAACAATCAGTAGGATCTAGATGTGCGATGCTGGGATGCCTGACGCGTATAGTGCGTTTATAATTATATCACAACGTAACCATCTCGTAGAGATGGACTAGTCCAGTACAGCGAGCTCAGTATAGTCGTAAAACAGTCCTCGAGTCGCGCCGGTCGATGTCAATCTAGAAAAGTCGCTGGCTTGTTGCCGGTTTGCGTCGAGTCATGACAGTAATTTGTTAAGCGATATCTTCCTCGGCAGTTCGCATCACAGCAGATAATCTACAACACATGATGCAATGTTTATTTTTAACTTTAAAATTGATAAACACGAGACTACACCTGACAGTTGTATGTAAGTGTCTTAGTCCAATGTTGTTTCGTTTGTCGCCATTCCAGCCTGTAATAATTGCCAATCGCGATTAAATTTGGCATTTGTATTGTTACTAAGATTTGGGTACTAAAATAGGGAATCAATTCATTGTTGTTTTTTATCCAAGTTTATTAATGATAAGTATTTTAGGAGATAAATGTGAGATGGAGTGAGTCAAGGTGGAGAAGGTGAGAGTGCCAGGAGCGCGCATATGGAAGGCCGTGGTCTTGTTCCTCCAGCAGTACACGCGTAGGGCAGTCTCTGGGCAGTCCGTGGTCGCCACGCGTTGCGACAACGCGCCGACGCCGATGTCGTACGATCTAGCGGTCACTGATAATGTTTACCAAATAATGAAATCGTATATCCATATATGTAGCAGCGATCGGCATGATTTGAACAATACTCGGCTCGATAAGATTACAACTAATTGCGATACTTTCAACAAAAAACCAAATTTATTGATGACGTGAGTCGTCAGCAGCAGGATTATTTCTTGAACATAGTTTCAAGTTCTAATTGTAATTATGAATCGTTACAAATTCCAATTATTCCGCAATGCAAATGTTTCCGTTGCAAAAGTACTGGGTAAATAAATATAAATACCGACATTAAACATTTCGATAAGATTAATTGAATGTTTACAGCGAGGAGAGAGGGTTTCCACCAGAGACGAGTGTAACGACTTCTCGATGCCTACGTTTGGGTTTTATAGAAATAAATAAATGTAAATCATGACACTGCAGGCTCCTCCGGGCCGCGGGCGCGCCGGCGGCTTCTTGAGAAATGCTAATGAGCTGTCGCCATCGTGGTAATCTTGGTCGTACCCATTAAGATTTCTAACTAAATAGGCAGATGATCTGGTGAAACGATTATGGCTCGTTACTGTAATCTGATCGCTGCGAGGAGCTCCGTGCACCTTCATACATCTTAGTGTGCTCCGGCGCCGCGGCGCCCCCTGCTGGCGCAGCCGCGGACGTGCGCCGCGTTGACACGGTACAGTATTTCCTCAATTAAATGTTGACGCTGATAGCGGTCCTCACTAGAATACCTTTATTTATCAACTTCCACATTACACGCTATTATTTAATTAAATGTCAACAACATACAACGTGACATCATCAGAAACGCAAACGACCATTGACGTCACGAATGACGGACCCGGGCGAGGACAACCTGGCCGTCGTTGTCACACAGTGTGGTAAAGGCTCGGGTAGACGATGCTGCCTGATGTGGTAGACCGTCGGAGGGTCGGCTCCGACGCCAACCGCCAGCGCCGCTGCCCCAGCCGACGACCGGTGACACATGGCCGCGCCACCGCCGTATCTTATCGCGCTGCTTCAAATCAGGTGAGCAATAAAAACAAACACGACAAGGACTCGATAATCCGCACTATCTTAGTTACAAAAATCAACCGATTGCTTGTTTGTACACGATTTTCGCCAAGGCCGCGCGACGCCGCGGAGTTTGGACTGCGGGAATAAATTAGTGATAATTTTGTTTTCGGAAAAACCAACTTATAATTGATAAAAGGCTCTTATAATATTTTGTCTAAAACGAAATTAATTAATCGGCGAGAACAGCTGCGCCGTCTGTACTTGTATAATTTGCCGAAAAATCTGAAATGCAAATAGTCGACATAGCGTGAGAAAATTATAGACTTCATTTCATTAGCAGGCCATAGTGCTACCGTGCGGCGGCGGCGGCGGCGGCGGCGGCTGTAGCGGTGTTACATTGTATAAATTAGCAATGCAAACAAATTATCCTAAAAGGTCATTTAGTGATATCTTTGGAACAATCTAGGCCGCAGGCCGACAACTGGTGGGAATTAGCGTGCGGATGGCGCACCGCTGGCGGAGCGTGGTCTCTGCGCATCGGACACAGAAAATGCCTCGAGTCCGCTACAAAGTGTCGAGTGGATGGTGGTGGTGATGATCGCTCTTATCGCGTTCTATTTTATTAAATCCATAGTCATTGTTAAATCACACTCGGATCCTTCTAATGGTTAATCAAGCAGTAACTTAAGCATAGATTTTTCCTACTGTACGAGCACCCATAGCGACCAAAGGACTCCGAGTACGGCAGTTAATCATTTTGTTCGTTTTATTTAGTTGTGGCGCTTGAGTGCGGAATTCTGAGAACCGTATTAATGTTTCCTTCCTTCAGCTCGGCAGCTACAAAGGCGGCGCAGGAGCCGACGCTTGCCCCACCTGTGCCGCGGCGTAATTGGGACCTCTAATAACACACCCGCCGCCGTGACTGGCCGCTCTCATTGTCCCGCGCGGCCGCTCCCGTCATTTGCCGCCGACGTTGGCGCAAACTACAGCTCACAAGCTGTCTCAATTGAACCTTTTGTTGGCGCCGAGTCCGAGATCTCGCCGATACGCCGACTAATTACATATCATACATATACAAAGTGATTACTGTCATTGCTTTCCAGTTTGCTTTACAGTTTCATGAGTTGCCGTGTAAGTTCTCACTCCGTGCTGCTTGCTCCGACATTTTGTTGGCTAGGGGCGCTGACAACGAGGCCCAGGTGGGTTATAATGACTTGTGTAATTTGGTCGATTCTATAAATGTTTCTAGGGTCCGCAGGGGGGTTCAGCCGCCGCTGCGGCAGCTTGTACCCGCTCAGGGTGTGCTCTCCTTTATCCATTTGCAGGAAATCAAATTATGCCGATAACCAAAGAAGAGTACGCCCGAAACCAGCAGCTGTAGCAAACGACTTGATGAATATTAATTTCGTTTTATAATTACTTGAATTTAAACAAATTACAGCTATTAGTTGTGATAAGGTTTACGCGAATGTAAAATGAGTAAATTTTGACTTCATTTACAAACTAATGTTATTTTGCGTCCGTCGGCTGCACGTGCAGACGACGTGGGTCCTGGTGTTTACGTAATTAAAGCAACCCGACACGACGTGTGGCATCAACGCGACAAATTAAAATCGATGCGAACGTCCGCATCGTAGACACACTTTTTCAAGTAACAAGTAGATAATCGTCTGTCATTACCTGATGTAATGTTTACTTGCGGCCGCTCGTCCGCCAGGACAGTACGGGTGTATTACTGAGACGATATAATAATAGCTGGAAAGCAATGTAATTTTGAAATCTGTTTGCACAGAGCCGGCCCTGCTGCCAGTTGTTGCCTGACCTGCTACTTTCCACGGCTACGTCCGAACGTAGCAAGTCACCGCCGCCCGCCGCCCGCCGCCCGCCGCCCGCCGATTGCAGAACAAACATAATTAACGAAATGGCGGCGGACAAAGCGTGAAAGCAAGCTATGAATGCCACATCACACTGATTGTTAACAAAACCACGTATTTGCATACTCACAAAGCCGCCGCCGCTGGCCGCCGCCCGCCATTACACGAATCTTTTCCGTAATCGAGGACATTGTTACACACGGCGGACAAATTGCTTTAGTTGTTTGAATCCAATCAATTCTTTGCATCTTGTTGCTTTAATTCGTTTTGGTAATTTCTTGAATTAACAGAATAGAGTTAAATAAGTAAATGCAAAGCTTTACAAAAAGTGTTTTGTATCAGCAGTGAGCAGTGATCGTGTGATCATTAAGAAACGGCACTGACGCCAGCAAGTAATTGATGAGACGTGTTGGCTGCAAAATACAGCAAAACAAAATACGACACAACGAAGTAAAATGTTTTGCAGAACACAGAGAAAATGGGAGCATCGTAATGTTTCCGTGTTGATAAACTACATTCATTGTTATTGGAAATAATCGTCGTAATGCGAGCGCAGGGCGACTCGGCCCTCCGACGGGGGAACTGGTGGTAACTAATGTGCGAGCTGCCAACAAGTACAAATAACAGTTTTGCGTTTGTCCGGCGTTACGCGCCCCCCTCACCCGCCGCACCCGCCGCACCCGCCGGCGGGCGACGGGCGCTCGTTGCAGCGATTAATCGCTTTAATACTTTAGTAGCGCCGCGCAGCGGCCGGACTTCATCGGACCATTCGCTCCCTGTGCTCGCATCCATTGCTGCTTTAAACGAAAATTAAAGGAACGCATTGCTCAGTTTCGCGAAAAGATGATCGAAATTAAGTAATCAAAATTATTGTCGCTTAACTGTATTTTTTTATAGATGTATTAATATCTATTTAAAATACTGATTTAATTGTGGGAGAGGCGCAACTACTGCACCGCGGCGCCGAGTGTATCGCGTTTGGGGAACCGAGGAAGATACAAAATAGGCAATGGACAGTATACAAGCCGAAATGTCCGGTTGCGCTCGATCAGCGCTGGGCGGCGGCGGGCGGCGGCGGGCGTGGGAAGTGGGCCAGCTGCGGCGTCGCGAAGAACTGTTGTGCCCCGGCCGCGGCGCGCCGCACCTCACGCTGCATGCCGTGCCTCATACCTTATGCCTCATCAGTTATGCCGCCCTCCAGCGGACATCTCTAATTGGACTTAATTTCCTCCATTTTCTACCGCGTATTGTCTATTAAATAATTATTACCTTTGCATTGATTTCCTTCGATTTTGTTTCTTTAATGTCGTGTTTTAGACTTACTGAAAAAAGTAGTTTTCACTGGCGTATGTTTTAAAACGTTTGAATTAAAAGATAATTGCTATCAAACCAAGGACAGCTTTTGTATCCTGTGTCGGCAGACAGAGCAACACTGACTTCATACGTAATAGGCACGGAACTCTTGGTCTCTGCATGCTCGTGGCCACTACAAACCAAAAATGATCAAGCACGAGTACACGCGGACGGAGCAGAGAGACACTTACTTAACGTCAAATAGATTTATTATTATAACTTTACCTAAAATAGATATTGATATAAGCGGAGGAAACGTGGTGTGGTGGGTCGCTGCGTGCGGTGGACTACCTCGGTGTTCGGACTTTGTAATGGAGCGGCGGCTATGATACAGGCGCTGCGTATTTAAGGGAGCGGCGCGGGTTGAAGCAACAGCAGGTGCTTATTATAGGAGCTACGTAACGGAATAGAGTTAATTACAGGTGAGGCTGCACGTCGCCGACACGCCCGGCCCGCGCCCTCGACCCCGCCCCGCCCCCGCCACCATACACCTTCGCGTTTAAATGTAGAGCCTGCGACGCAACAAAGCCTTTACATTCAACTTATTAATAACAATCTTCCTTAATTGCACTACCATACAATACGAGGGCTCACAAAGGTTGGCGAAGTTGCAGTTGAAATACAGCTACATGGAGTGTATGGTGGGACCGAGCCTTGTGCGAGCTGGCTCGTGTATGGAAATATTGTGGCTCAATATGTAAGAGGCCGGACTGCGGCGGCGGCGGCGCGCTGCAACTGAAATATTCATAAGTTAATGACGGCCGAGCGGCCCGCACCGGCCGCGCCCCTGCCGCCCCCTGCCGTCCCGTGCCGCCGCACTACCTTGTACCTACTCTTTGCTCAAATGATCAACTGCTATTAATATGCACGCATTATTGTACTGGAGCTGCGCAAATATCCATTATATTTGTCTTTATCTCGATGACAACTTCCTGATTGCATCTCGCTTTATTTCAGGTGTCGATGCGATCGCCAGTCGGTTACATTCATTCACTTTTCTCTGACTAGTCAGTGGGATCGGCCCTCAACCAACAGTATCGCAATCTTACAATCATCAGTCTTTGTCTGCCCACTGCTGGGCACGGGCTTTCCCCAATGTCTTCCACAGTATTTATAGTAATTTAATTAGCAGCACTTCTTTAATTTTTTAAAGTTAACAGAACTTGGTGAATTAATGAACATTTAACTAAGTTCTAACATTCCTGTTCCTACGAGTACAACTAAATGTTTCACCTGCAGGAAACCTCCGTTACCATGTTTGTCAGTTATTTCCGTGAGTATTAAGAACAGGGATCAAGGGATAAAGCGTAGACATCACTTTGATATCAGTCAGAATGTTTATGCAATAACGTTCTGCAACATCATCGCGAGGAAATTATGACGAAAGAGGTCGTTATACCTACTCATTCATACTTTCTGCTTATCGGATTAGCGGCGCGCCGCTAGCTGCCGCGACCGCATGGCATTCATACAACTTCGCCGAGGAGCACAAACACGCGCCCCTCCCGACCCGCGACCTTCCTACTGCTTCTACTTCTCCAACTGACGAATTCCTACACTTCCCAAACGGTGCCCTTGTGACATTCCCAGCACCTACCTGATTCGGCTTCAACGTGACTTGCAAAAACAATCGTAACAAAACGAACACAAGTTTATTTGCGTAATCAGCGTTATCAGCGATCGCGTTCACCATCACATAATCCCGCGCTTGAAGTTTCAACATTGCGCAATATTTGAAAACATCTACAAATAAAAGTAATAAATAGAGATAGGCGTAATCTGCGCGCACATCGGCGCCGCGTCCTACACCACAGCCTCACACAGCGCAAATTACATTCTGCGAAACGTGTCCTCTATTGTACATTTTGCTCCGGTGGAGCGAGTCACTACCGGCGAGGGCCACCTAGTCCTGCCTATACCGAGTTCTACTTCTTGTCACTGCACTATTTACAGGCCGGCCGTGGTCACCATGTACCACCCTGACGTGTGTGTAACCTGTCGCAAGTGTCACCTTCGAAACCGCCATTATTATAGTTAATGTGAGCGTTGTGCAGAGGTCTAAATCGAAATGAATTATAATTTGGTCAACGGCAGACACTAGATACCAAATAAAAACGCATTTAAAACAAATACGTTGAACGGAAATTGTCGAAATAGAATGCGCGGTGTGAGGTGCAGGCGACAGGACTGAGATGGAAGCAGGCACGTCTGTTACAATGAGTAAGTGGATCGAATTACCCGGCGAGCGGCGGCTGCGGCGGCTGCTGCGGCGGCACCGGCCGCGTGGTGGGAGCGGCAG
>JAODUI010000030.1:7963905-7976035 GCA_027563995.1 Papilio gigon
GCCGCCGGTATTGACTCACGCGCATCTCGGTGCTCCTTATTATCCAACACTGACATCATAATGAACAGCATTGTCTTCTACCGAGACCCATCAGGCCGAGTGTAACTCCCTAATCATTCCAGTGTAACAACTAAACATTTAGGCGATCTGTTGGTAAATGGGTTGAAGAGCCTGGAAGTGCGCACTCCTTGTTGGTTGCTATTGAAAAGGTTAACACGTGGAAATACATCTGATTGTAAACACCAACACAGTTATGAAACTTAAAGTGTTTGTATATTTAGCAGCTTTGTTAATATTTGACCATTCGTATCCCGCCTGTTGCTCACAACTCTCGCACTTCGCGCGCAGCAAACGTATGGACTACAAGAGCGGTGATCGCGTGCGCCGCTGCACAACACATCGTCTGCCATGTTGTCAAACATTGAGTAAAATTGAGAACAATTGTTCAAATATTATTAAACAAGTGACGTCTTTACAATGCTCAAGGACGGTAAAACACAAAGTGACAATATTATGAGTTTTGATAAAAATGTATAGTTTTGAAGGTGGCGCGTGTAAGGTGTAAGGTAGACTGTAGCTCACACTGCGCTAACGAGAGTAAGCAGAGAGTAATATTAAAATAATTTTAGTCCAACGAACACGAATTTCCATTTCTGAGAACGTTCATCCTTGTACAATGTATGTGCCAAGAACACGCTCGTTCATGTCACACATGTATTACGTACATACTAATAAGTATTATTGTGTATTTGACGTATTCTGTTTACGCTGCGCTATATGTTTGCAACTGTATACAATTGGTTTTTGAAGGCGATCAGTCCGCCACTAACGGTATCGAGCGGAGTACACGCACAGTGCAGTGCAGTGCGCGGCGCGGAGTCCCGTGAGGAGTATGAACAGAAAGGTTAATATGAGCACCGCGCGTCGTAGAAGCGATCTTCACACGTGTCACACAACACATCGAAGCGGTCCGTGAACCGATTTCAAATCGACTCCGACTCGACCCGAGTCGGCCCCTCGGTGGTATCGATATTTAATCGAATTAACTCAACATTGGGCAGCGGCGCAGTGCCGCGCGCCGCCTGCGACACACAAGTACAGATGGAATGGATGCGGTATACAATTATTTTGAAGTCGACATTGTTGTCCCGCTGCAGGCTGCGCGCCGCGGGCCGCAGCTCGCAGTGCACTGTAATAGTTCCTTTGTCTTATTAAACACTAATAAAAAAGCCAAAACGACCTACGTCAAGTTCTTGGTAACATTTGTATCACGATCACTACGGTACCAAGTTAATGGCTTTTCCTCTGAAACCTCACAAATCTTCAAGCTAATTATTTTACGTGAGTTAATTTTTATTATTTGAAGTGCCTCTTCTTGTTTTCGATAGTTAATAAAAAACAAAAAAAGTAGCTAAAATGAGTCGCAGATACCTCGCTAAATCAAAACGTTATACAAGCAAATGACAGAAACAATATAGAATTGTACAATTAGTGTATAGTGTCATTATGTGTCGCTGGAGTGTCACAACCCAGCTCTGCGTAACCACGATTTGTTTTACTTCGATCGTTAAACTGTTTACTTTCATTACCATTACAGTAATTGTCCAGGCGATCGTTACACCGAACGCGTTGCCTAATTGTGTGTGTGTTGTGCAACTATACTGCAACTCGCCTGACACGGCCAGGGTGCAAGAGACAAGCCTCCTGCACACACGAGAAGTGGTGTTTTGTAATTGAATACACAAGAACTATTTTATGATATATTTTTGGATAATTGGTGGGTAATCTATATATTGACAGGTTGAGCGTTGAAACTTCCTACATCATGAATTTTGTTCCAATTTCGAGCTACGGGCGAGCTCTACTAAGTTGAGTAAAACGTACATTTTAACTTAGACCTTGGAATTTAGTCCGATGTGGTCCAAAGAGGTCTGTTAGGTAAAATTAAACATAACACAAACAAATCGCACAGCAGAGTGCGGCGTGTGGGCGGCGCTAGCGCACGGCGCAACGACGACGTGCTCAAAGCAATCACTGCTCGATATGTGTTGATGTAGCCGTGCTAACGGCGAGGCCTCGGCGCGGCGCGGCGCCGGCGCCGTGCCGACGCGGCGGCTACCTCGCTTGCTGTTCATAAACGTTTGCAAGATGCATGCTAACGCGGCGGCTGCGGTAGCATGTTAGTGTATCCAAAAGCTCAATAAGGCTTACATTTTTTAACATATATACACAGAGCTTTTTCTGGGAACAGATGGCATCAGAAGCCACCAACCCAGGGACGCGGTTACCTCGTCGCTATCCCCGCTGTATCTCCCACACTGGAACGTCTGGAAACACCACTGACAGGTATCATATCATACTTCTATATAACATATCTTGTTCTAGCCGCCGCGTCGTGTCGCGTCGTGTCGCGTCGTGTCGCATCGTGTCGCCGGCAGATTAGCTACACTCGCAACAATCACACGGTACAACACAACATTGATAAGCCACGAGTTTTCTGTATCGGGCATGACTTGCGGATAGCAAATCCTATCCTACCAACCTCTCAGCTAACCGCAATCAGACGTCTAGTATTTTAATAACCCATGTTAATTACTCCCGGAACTTAAGCCTTACGAAATATACTTGAATGCACCGAACAATATTTTACATAATTTCATTAAAATTAATGAATCAAATTACAAACCAGAAAAGAGCAAGTAGTGTGGTGTGCTAACTCGGGACGTGATCCCAGTCCCGACGACCGCTCGCTGGTGGCTGCGCGCGGTGCGGCGCTACCGGCCGGCGGCGGCGGGGAGCAGCGGGCAGCGGCGGGGAGCGGCGGGGAGCGGCGAGGTGCAGCGGGCGGCTCCTATGTATAGCAAAGCTCGCGCTGCCATTGGCCACCCCGCGCCCCCGAAGCTGCCGGGGCGGAGCGCGCGCCGCCGACTATAAATACTGCTGCCCGCCT
This sequence comes from Papilio gigon, assembly GCA_027563995.1. NCBI lineage: Eukaryota > Metazoa > Arthropoda > Insecta > Lepidoptera > Papilionidae > Papilio > Papilio gigon. Next base: position 7,966,856 of record JAODUI010000030.1, read on the forward strand.
CCGCGCCCGCCAGTCTGCTCGCCGCTCGCAGTCACAGCGCACGTGCGCACCGCGCCTCCGTTGTTCACAGTGTACCACGAGTGCTCTATCATGGTGAAGTTCGAAGGAGATTTTAGTATAAACGCTATACTGATGAATCGGGAAGCGAACAAGTCGCCGCCCTCGCCTACTGCCTCCTCGGCCGCGTCATCCGCAGGCGCTGCGCTTTCGGAAGCCGAGCTGAGCGACTCGGAGCTGGATGTGACCGGCACCGAGCCCGTTGACTGCTCCAAGCCCAAGCCCGACCCCGCCGACAAGAAACACGACAAGCCCGCCTACAGCTACAACGCCCTCATCATGATGGCCATCCGCAACAGCCCCGAGAAGCGCCTCACGCTGAATGGCATCTACGAGTACATCATGACGAACTTCCCCTACTACAGGGAGAACCGTCAGGGCTGGCAGAACTCCATTCGCCACAACCTGAGCCTGAACAAGTGCTTCGTGAAGGTGCCGCGTCACTACGACGACCCCGGCAAGGGCAACTACTGGATGCTCGACGCCTCCGCCGAAGATGTGTTCATTGGTGGCACGACGGGCAAGCTGCGGCGCCGCTCCGCGCTCAACGGACGCGCGCGCCTCGCCTGCTTCAAGCGGCCGCTGTTCCCGGGCGCCGCGCTGCCGCCCGCCTACCCGCCCGCCGCGTACACGCAGCTCGTCGGCCTCTACTCCCAGCTGCTCTACCAGAGGTACGCGCCGGTGCAGATGAAGGCGCCGCCCGTCGCTCCCGGCGCCCTCCACCCCGCCCTGCGCGGCGCCGATGCCCTCGGCTACTCGGCCCTGCCCTACGGGCCCGCGTTGTACGCCTCCGAGCAGCTGGCGGCGCCCTTCCTGCCACCGTCGCCACCCGCGCTGCGCTCGCCGCCCGCCTCGGGCGCCTCCAGCCCCGATCTACCGGCCGCGCTGCCCGCACACCTCGCGGCGCACGGCCACCACGCGCTCTCGCCACACATCTACAAGCCGGTGCCGGTGCTGACCCGGCACTGACTGCGCCCGCGCCCTCTGCTCCGCGAGGCCGGGACGCTCCCGACACCGTTCGGGCTATCGAATCTGTGATTTAGTTTTAGTAGCGCCGGCCGGCACCCGGCGCCCGGCACCCGGCACCTGGCACCCGGCACCCGGCGCCCGGCGGTTTGCAATATTAGTGAAGTCGTTGTTCTCACCATTCCTCTGTCGTTTCTCTTGTAAATTTTATGTGTAAATATTTCCAAAGCGTATATTTATTGACGTATCTAGGATTAAGGTTCTAAGATTTAATTAATAAACAAAGATAAGTTGCATTTAATTTTTTTTTCTTTCTCCTCAACATAACACAAACATCGCTTCGAGCGATTGATTATCAGATATCGTCTGCCTATACGCTTATCTAACGAGCTGACAACCCGCGCAGCAACCCTCCGCCGTGGCACGCGTGTCGCATGCATCGCCGCACGACAGCGAGCCGGCCGCGCCGCCGCTGCTCCGCGCGGTTTAGGCCTACACAGGGAACGCATCCAACACAAAGTAATCTTTGAGTATTTCGACAGAGATAAGACGGCAGCAAAACATCGGTTTTATAAATAGAGATTATAGAAACAATTACGTTTGTCTTAAGGCAAGCTTCGAATGAGCAAAGAAATGTTGAAGGTAAACAGGTAACGCTACACGCTAGTACAGCGGCGGGCGCAGGGAGTCGAGCGGGGCGCGCGGCCGGCACCGTCACGATGATATTGTGAATTTCACTTGACGTGCGCCGATAACGGAGCCCGAGCAAATACCCGATAATTGTTAGGTACGCGGGATTCATTCAGAAAACAGGTAGGTATTTGTTATATTTTAGTATAGATAAAGGTATAATCTTCGCAACAATTATTCGCTTTTCATTCGAAGCAGCTGACAGAGTAATGATAAACGGTAATCATGACTTGGGGATATAAATGAAATCAGCTCAATAACAAGCACGGCTTACATTTTGGTTCTGTTACAAATAATTTTGTGTCTCATTAACAAGTCTGTTTAACTTCACTGTTGTTCATTATTTTTGTTTATTACCATACAATGTACGCCAAGTGCGGCTAGATCGCGTTGCGGATAGCGCGATTTCATTACCATAAGTAACTACAATACTTAGGTTTAATAATGCTAAATAAGTACAAACAATGGACGCGGAAATAGTTCTACGGGTGATTTGCATTTATTTCACAAAATGACATCTACCGTTGAGTTGTTGAGCTCTGGTGTGGTGCGGCAGCCAGGACAGCAGGGTCGCAGGCCGTGGCAGCAGGCGCGGCCCGCGAAGTCACCGTTTAGTGTCTCAGCTTTACTTATTAAACATGCAGATATTTTGTACTATCTCTGATTATCAAAATTCTTCATAATCTGATGTGAGCGGTTCTCAGACGGTACACTGTTGCGGGTATTTAAATTGACTATTGCTCGTTTCCTTTTCATTTCCCAAGTTTTAAACAACAATTACATGATTTTACTTGCCGTACCAGGCGCGCAGTCTCTGTCCACCCCGGTCCGACACGGGACACGGCGGGCGCGCGCGCACGTAAATTAAATCGTTTATACAACAAACGACAGTTTGACGTCCCGTAATCGTTATTGTCTCAGTAATTAAGTTAGCGTCAGTCGGAGACTCTTTATTCGCAGTTAATTTTAACTGATTCAGTTATTCAAATGGAACACGGTTAACCTTTTAGAGTTATCTCGCGGCGTCGGGCAGCGCCGGCTAATGAACGGCTCTCGTTTATGTTAAACGTGTTGTTAGCGTAATGTTACGTCTCTATAACTATATTCACGCTTACAAATCAGAAACAGGTTGGCAGTATTGTTGTTTATTATAAAATCGCATTACGTCGGATATATTTTCATATTTACACAACTAAAGCTCGAGTCATCCCAGTAAACGGCGCATCGGCAATTACAAGAATAACTTGACTTAATACTGACAACATGTGAGTTCAATTTTGTCCTAACTAGGAATTAACCCAAGACCACAAAGTGCCAGCAGTTTGTTAAACGTCTGGCGGCAACGAAGCCCAAGATGAATTGGCCTACGTGCCATTGTGTCATACGTTTTGGTCCGTTATTCAAACTGTTGTCATTTTTTGTAACCGACAGTGCAACGGAAAGTGGACAGGGAACTGGTGACGTGATCCATCATGAGCCATCCTTCGCCCTGCTCCCGCCCTGTCCCGACTGCGGCGCGGCCGCGCTCGCTACTACTTTACCACAAAAAATTTACACCGCGTTTGTGAGCGCGAGCAGGACATCTTACTTTACAATGTACGTCGCATGGATTTTAACAGCGATTTGCATTCATAATATTTGTTTTTCAAACATATTTCGGCCGATGGCCGCTGGATGGAGTGTTACAAGTATGTTGATTCACGAGAACGTAGTGCGAACAGTGTGCCAGGCCGCGGCCCCGTCCCGGTTTACTGTGAATATTAGGCTATGTACAATCCTGTGATGTGAATCCTTCTTTTTGAGTCACTACACTGTATTATTCATTTGTGTTTTTTATCGGTTTGATGTCTTTCATAAAGCGAATGTCGTGTGGTGCTGCTGTGGGCGGCGCGGGGCCGCGCCACTGTTTCGGTGGTTACTTCGTCAACAATAAAATCGATCAAGGAAATAGAATGCATAGCAGTTAAATAGCATTTAGCGCCGCGCCGCGCCGCGCCTCTCGCAGCGGACACGGCGTCACACGATCGTTGACACATCACTCAGCGCGTTCCTCCACCGATGCCCCACATTTAGTTCGCAACTCGTTCATCACCCAGCCAACTTATAGTTATATGGACTGTGTCCGGTAGCCGCACCCACTCTGGACCTGCAGGACTGATGTCGCATTACCTCGGTCTTTTCCTGGGAATTATAAATATTAAAGTGTCATTTATCATACTACGTATTTGTGAGACAAGTGGAACCAATGTCATTGTTACCTTTGGCACACTAGAATGAATTGAACCCAAAGTCCGAGGAGCGATGGGCCCCCTGGGACCGCGCCGTGTGCCCCCGCGGCGGCACACGGGCCTCAGGCTACTTTGGCACGTTAACACATCAACATGTTTGATAAGAATTGCAATATTAATGACGTTACCTGCGGCCTCGCCTGCGGTCACCTGCACTGGAGCTGCGCGGCACCTCGCCCCAGCACCCGGCTCCTCTAAGCGCCTCGGTCCGCGGCTCTGCGCCACGCACCGGCGCGATGTCGACTCGACTGAAGCAACTTTAGTTTTCTACATATTTTTTATATTTGTTTTTGTACTGAAATATAATGCATCTGCGACTCACGCACTACCAGGTTATCACCAGCTGCGTCGCAGTTTATTGTAAACAGAATTACTTCTAGATCACTTTGTTATTAATTAATAGTTATATTTTTAAACAATGTGTTTCCATTGGAGCAGGTGTTGAAGCCGCGACATGTTCTGTGATGCGTCTGGTGTTCGCTGAGCCGGTACGTATTTTTTACATATCAGGAACTTGATGCTGAACCCGTTTTGCTCCTGCTGCTCGAGTAATGTCAAGCAACATAGTATTACAAGAAAAATGGTATGAATAGCGACGAGGCGCGGTGCAATAACAAAACGTTTTTTTTACTGAAGCCTCATCAACACGATGGGAAATATAAAATTTACCGCGGAGGTAATAACTCGTGGCACCACAGCGATCGATGCTAGATACAAAGTTCGTGTTTAACCGCACTGTGCTGAGCTGGCTGCACGTCGTTTAACGATAAAGTAACTTGGTACTTGAACTAATAGCTACGTAATGAATATTTAACGTTGTCTCAGAATATGAGAGTCAGTGAACGGCAGCTTATCTCACTCCTCGCTGGCCGGAGGCTCGCGGTGCCGCTCCCCGCCCGCCGCAACTGCGGAGAGAGTGGGATTTATAAAGAGATGCGGCGGTCGGCGGTCGCTTACATTATAAGATGGCTTTTAATGAACTCAAATTATACACTTAGATTATGTTCGGAATCATCCGGCGCTGGCTGCTCGTCGGCCGACACGTGCACAAGTAAGGTTATGGACACAGTAAACATTGCAATGTGCTTGTAATTCAAGTAGTTGTCATCCCAACATTTGGCTCTCTTGGAGATTTCGGATTGAAGAAGCGGGTCCTGCTCTGGAAACAATTGCACTTTACTCCAAACCGTACTCGCCTGTAAGTAGAATATACCATGGGAAACAGTAGCTACTGTTTGCGTGAGACACAATTTAACAATTAATTGAATACATTCAGTGTAAGAACGTTGGTAGATGAGTGACTAACATCCAAATGATCGAGAGAAGTGCTGAGCGTCGTGGCGCGCTCTCGTGTCCTCCGTGGATCAATTAATTCTGAACGTCTTTACACACACCTGTCCGCCGACTCGTCCGCCTAATTGCATTGAGATGGGCTCGCTCGTGTTGTAGATGGTTTGTTTTGATTGTCGTCAGCTGCTGCGGCGGCTGCGGCGGCAATGTAAAACGATTGCAATGATTATTATATAAACGCAAATTATATGTAATGGTATTTGATAACATCTGCATATTTATGTTTAAAAAAATACACCTTGACATAATTAAATTAAAAGTCCTTTAATTATTTATTGCCAGTCTTAATTCATTATATTGCAAATTAATTAAATTCGTTACTTAATATCAAATGTAATTTTTATTTATTTTATTAAAGTTATGATTAGACTTTAATTGAATCGATTTCGGATGAAAATCGAACAAGAAAAAATCGATTTACTGTCTATGTTGCCGGGGCTCGGTGGAATATAGGAAGTGAATTTTTGAAACAAAAGAATCTAGGAGGTCCATCTCAGCACAGCGTACATAGCGTAATTTTAGATACGTGGAGTTGCAGATTGAAAAGAAACCTAGTATCCGTTTTAGAATGTAATTCGCTCGTTTCACGTTATCCCGCCATTAAGGCCCGTTGGTGAAATCGATCAATTATTTTTCGCTCGGCTTGTGGTAAAAAGACGGCAGCCGTTCGGATATTAAACGATCGTTCGACGTAGAAGGATGGAGCATTCGGATAGCGCGGCTGACGCCTTTGACGAACGCCTGCTATTCGTCCCGCTCCTTATCGCGTCAGCTCTACCACAGACTATATCAATTAGTTTTTACTATCTGCGGACTGGCTGGAATTTAAGATAAAGTCAATTATGACGATTAAAAATATTGGCGTCACTATGATAGAAGGATTAATCCTAGAGCCGTTAATAAAGTGAAGAATGAGTGATTGATTAATGTAGATAAGTTATAGTCGATGAATTAAACGTAATTTTAGGTTTTTAAAGAACAAAAATAAATGTCACGATCAATGTCAATGACAGTATAAAAGGATAAAGTATAACGTCTTTTAGTTTAAAAAAAATAGTATAAACAATTTAAAGGCGCGTAGTTGTGTTAATATTCGACGGTATCGGTAGCAATATAATTTGAGCAAGTGATTCAGATAGCTAAGTCGTCGACCGAGTGGGTAGGGGATGGATGGTATCGCTTTGCAGATCGATGCCACCTTCCTGCCGCTGCCTAAATTCAGAATCTCGCCGCAACCGCAGAGCTACGCTTCAAACCATTAAGTAATGAACCTCTATTACGTAGGAAGTTGTCTGTTACTATTGAAATATATCCTAATGATAAATACGATTATCTTTACATTGTGCATAACTCGGCTACAGCTCTTCAGTTTTAATTGAGCAGTCGATCTGTGCGTTAACACAAGTAGGCGAAATGAGAATGAATTTTCTATGGTACTCTTTTTTTAAGTTGTTCATGTATTGAAGTTGTAAATTCAAAACAAACACCTAAAAATATTAGGTAATTTCGTGAGAGCGTTACGCTAAGTCAACGGGTGTAATTTTTAGGGGACAGGACAGGGTGCAGCGAGTGGGTGTTGGGAGCTGCATCGATCAAAGTCGCCCAGCGTAGACCGATACTAATGGCTTACGACTCGACTCCGCCGAGCCACCTACACGCCTCTACCCAATATCATCCACACAAAGCATTCCTGTACTACTGCTTGATACATTTAAAGTGATGATTTCAAGACTCATAGGACCAGCAAAATTTCAGGACGAATATAAAAGCAGTGTTTGTTTTCCATTTAGTTTTTTTTTATTGCTCTTGCTATATACATATTATCATATTTTAAACTTGGCTAACATACTGTCGAAGGCATTAAGAAAGGTCCTGTAGGAGACAAACAAAGGCTGATAATGATAATGAAACATTATAAAGAGATTACGTTAACATAGAGGTACTCTACTGGCAAAGGAACGAAAAGAATAATGGCGATCCTTAGAGAAGTAATATGATGCGATGCTGATGCTTTTCGTTTTCTTATAAACCTTAGTATAAAAGTGGGCTTGATGCGACGCCTTGTGTTTAGCAAGTGATGTAACTATGAACATTCAAATAGCTTTAGTCTGTTGTTTTTGCCATCGAGAAGCGAACAAACATTTATACACTTTAGTGAAGAAGTAGGCAATGTATGATTTTTAAAGAAAGTTATTTTTACTATAATGTAGACATTTACTTGAATAGGTGAATTTGTTTTAGCAATGTGTTACTTCTTTTATTTTGTAGTTGTTTTAATTTGGATATCGCATTTCGACCGTTATCAGAGCACAAAGAAAGTTAGTCGTGTGTCTGAGTTAGTCTAAGTTGTTTGTAACGCAAGGCCGGGCGAGGGCGGGCGAGGGCGCGAGGGCGGGCGGTGGGCGGCTGGCGCCCACGCCGCACGAACAAAGCCTTCCGTGAAAGCCTTCGGACGTTGATAGATGCGATAAGCTCGGATGCAAGTACGCTGCATACATTTCTTGCTAAAGTTTTCTCTGCTATAATTTTACTTATAACCAGTTGTTACTATTATCTAGTTAAGATGTTAATTGAATGTAATCACGTGTGAACAACAGTAATTTTACCTTTAAAATGTACTCTAAGTTACCTAATTTTAAACTTTAAAAAACCCAACTTTAATTACGTTACGTATTATTTTCAATTAAGTATAAAACCATATCCAAATAAATAAATTCGTAACGTATGAAAATGCTTTTTTATATTCGCCTTTTATATTAAATCTCTGGGATAAATCCTACAAAAGACGTTATGTAAATGTTAAAAAAAAACTATGCGTATATTGAGCTAACCCGCACAATAGACAACACGTGGTCCGAGGCCTTCTGTCTGTGGATTTTAATAAACTATTAACTAACAGACAGGGATATAATACAATGAATGTTTAAATATATTTATTAATCGGGCAAATTTTTTGTCAATAAATATATCTCATTTAATATTACACAGACTTCATTATAGAGGAAGTATTATAAAGTCAAATAAATTTGGTGAGCGTCAAAGTATAATGTCACGTAAAAGTTTGTTGGCTGCAAGCTCTGCCATCCATCTAATCCATATTGCGCAAGCCGCGGAGAACTAGACACGTAAATACGCCGTTCGGTCTGCGGCGTAGCTCCGTAAATGCATTTTCTTATAATTCAGAGGCGTCACGTAGCCCGCACCAGCCCGGGGCGAAAGCGCGGCACAACGCAAGCGAATTTGCAGTTACCCCTTTTTATCTCATGTCTCAACCTATAAAATGGTATAAGAAAATTGGATTGAATAGAAATGCGATGTTTTTTGTCGGAACGATTTGAATAGGAAATAAGTTTGTGTTTAAATTTTATATGATAATTTTACAATGCATCTGATTTTTTTACGCGTGTACTAAGAAATTGTATTAACTATTTGTGCCTTCAGACAACAGTCATGTTTTGTATATAATATTCCTGTTTGTGTAGAAAAATATTATTAAAAAACAAAATGATGTGGTCACCCTCTACGCATCACCCATGTTTGCACGGTGAGTCGGATTCATTTAGTCTGGTTCGATATAAAACTGAATTAGATGAGTCAAATATGACGTTAAATTAATTTGATTTTAAGTTTCGAATGCCGAATATAAATTGTTTTTTTTTGTGTAAAAGTAACGATTTCCCCAAGTGAACATAACCTTTATAACGGCAGCAACTGTCATATCAAGGCAAGTGAGCGCAGACACTATGCGAATATTTTATTTGGGCAGTGCGGGGATGTCGTGGCCTCCCTGTGCCCATCCACCTCGGTAGGGGGCGCTAGGTGCGGCGGC
>JAODUI010000030.1:7976135-7989947 GCA_027563995.1 Papilio gigon
CTACCCGCACGGCGCGGCTCGCCAATCACGATCCGCCATAGTTAATATTCATTTGGCAACACTAATACACACAATGAAACAAACTCAACTTTCATTAGAATTAATCTTTTAATTTGTTGTAGAAATTCTGAATTCGTTTTCATGTTTATCACTGTTTTGACAAAGACTTTTTTTGCATTGGGAGCTAAAACTATACATTACTTGAATTAACATGTTTTTTAATTCGTTAGCTTCCTCTCTATTAGATAAATATCACATAAAAGTCAGTGTCTGAGGCCACGTTACTTCTAGCGGCAACATTACTTGTTGCAATTTACGCCTGATTGTTGTTACAGCCCGTGTAGTATGCGTTGACGCACTGGAAAGATCTGTATGGCAAGCCTGCGTGCTGCCGTGCCAGCGTGCCAGCGTGCCAGCGTGCCAGCGTGCTGCTGTGCCAGCGTGCCAGCGTGCCAGCGTGCTGCCGTGCCAGCGTGCCAGCGTGCCAGCGTGTCAGCATGCCGGCGTGCCAATTAGATCCTTTTGCGTTAACTGTCACTCGCTCCGTACAGCGAGTTCCTCGCCCTCGCTCTCTGTAGTCTGAGGGCCTATTGGTCTCGTAACAATGAAAAAGAAGGCTCGTGTAAACGCCGAATGTAGTCAGCGCGAGAGCTTGAAGGGATTTTGGGAAGTTTAGCTACGTCCTGGTCCCGACATGTAGTGACACCGGCGAGTTCTGTGTGGCAGATTGGAGCAAGGTTACAACACTGCAGTGGCGAGTATACTTTGCAGCCATCAAGGAATGTAGAAGCAATACAGTCGGTAAGAATGCGTTCAACTGATACATTACAACAAAGTGGCGTGGCGCGGCGAGTGGGCGAGTGCGCGCTCGTCCTGTCTCTAAACTCATTCCTCTCATAACAAAGCAGTATCCTAGTTAAAGAACAAGCGTGTTCCTGTTATTTATCTATTGTCACGCAATACGAGGAGCCGGCCTCGCCTGGCGCCGCGACGCCCGCGCGCGCCCTCTGCGACACGGCGTGCGGTAGCGTGCCTCGGCGTGTCTCTGTGGGGCACGGTGTGTTGCTCTCTGGCACGTTACAGCGTAGCACGCCGAGAAGCAAGTCAATTGCGTGGCCCCCACCACTCCCCGCGGCCCCCGCCCCGTCCGAGCAGGAGCATTGTTGTCACATTCTTTAATACACGTGCTCGGAGCCACTCAAACTTTCTCACGTCTACTTCAATTATATCCTATTAACAATACCGTTCTCGAAATTAATTAAGTAACATTAAATAGAGCAGAACATTCAAGTTGCGCACAGTCCTTACACTTAACGAACGATATTAGTCTCTGCTTCTTGCATGTGTTCTAATTCGTTTGAACAAGTGTTCTATAGTTCATCAATTACTTACTATTTGATCTTTATCCCGACAGCGAACAGCTATCTCGTCGTAATTAACTATCGGGTCGTAGTGAGAGAGACAAGCTCGTACGATCTATTCAAGACGGCTTGTGAGCAAAGTTTGAGGAACGCTGGGCCGGCTAGATACAAGGATGTAGCGCAGGAGCGGCGCGGCGGCGAGGCGCGCGGCGGCCGCCAATTGCGCCTCAAGTGAGCACATCCTGATCGCCGCCGCTGCGAACACGTCTCTGCCCACTCCTACGCGCTGCGTGCTGCTTGCTCACTGCTCACTGCTGTGTGACGTTTGTTGGCTCCACACAGCTGCCGAGCTGCAACACATCAATAATATAGTCTTGTTCTCCTACTTTCTTTGTAGGTAAAACTCTAAGCGTAAGAAATGAAGAAGCGCAGCAAACAGGTGTGCGTTGTAAGTGTATGATAGGTTGGGGAAAAAGTCTTTTCGCATTGCAGCATGTATGAACTTGTATTCAAATCTCTTTTGCTGTACTGTTGGGATATGGCTGGTATTGGTGTCATTGGAAAGTTTACATTTTAAAGAACATAGTTCCAAATTCTAATTGTAAAAAAAAATGTTTTTCGTACCGTCAAGATGAGCGAATCTAATGAAGAAATTCGACACATTTTAAAATGTTTCTACAAAAAAGGTAAAAAGCAACGCAAGCTGCGAGAAAAATTGGTGATGTTTATGGACCTAGTGCGGTGTCTCTGAGAGTAGCACAAAGTTGGTTTAAGCGTTTTTAATCTGGAAATTTTGATGTTTGAGATGCACGGCGCTCTAGTCGCCTTATTACGGATAAAATGGATGCCATTTTTGAAAACGTGGAGAAAGATCGGCATATCAGTAGTTACGACGTAGCTGAAGAAATGGGAATTGACCACAAAACGGTTTTGGCGCATTTGAATAAAACTGGGTACACAAAAAAGCTCGATATTTCGGTACCTCACGAGCTCGCTGGAAGACCACTAATGAACCGTGTTCTCGTTTGTGATTCTTTCTTTATTACGACGTAATGAGACTCGCGAAAAAGCTGACAACTGGTGATGAAAAGTGGATCACATCCGACAGGAACGTGCGAAGAAGGTCGTGGTCAAAGGCCGGTCAGACTTCAGACTGTGGCGAAACCCAGGTTATCTCGCAACATGGTGATGTTGTGGGATTGGAAGGCATTATTCATTAAGCCCTATTACCACCGGGCAGGACCATCGACTCGATGATCGATCGACCGGAATTAATCAGTAGAAGGGGTGTGGTTTTTCATCATGATAACGCTAGACCTCACTCACCTTTAGCCAGCCAGCATAAATGAAGAGAGTTTGGCTGGGAGGTGAGAATGCATCCGCCGTATAGTCCTGACTTTGCACCAGATCTCCACTCAGATTTCCACCTGTTTCGGTGACTTCAGAATACACGCAGTGTCAGGTTAGCCTAAAATTTCTATAGCTATATAGCAGTGGGATCATGTCCCTGCCTACAAGATGGCAACAAGTTATCTAAAAGAATAGCTCCTACATACTTCAGTTAAGTATATATAAACTACGTTAAATTGTGTTTTATATATTTTTTTTATTATGCGAAGAAACTTTTTCCCCAATGTAATATAATTGAGTCAATTTGGCATTCAATAGAATGTTGGAAGAAGTTCTGAGAGGCGAAAAGTTAGAGGTGGGGGGGGGGCTATATATCGTCCAGACTGTGAGCAATCGCTTACATAATATTCGAAGCAGTTAAAAGCTACACTTAGTGTAGAAGCCTTCTTATCTTCATTATTTTCAATTTAAAATCAAAGACACTGCCTCACCACAGAACATGTCGCCAGGGACTTGCCTCATATCTCAAAAGACATTTATCTGCTGAGTCGAGGAGAGTACGTGGAAATGAAACAAGCCGCAGTTACATTATACAGTGGAAATGAATTGCGTGAAAAGCAATCGACACCCGCTCCCCCCGCCCGCGCCCGGCCCGGCGGCGGCGGCTGTCCCGCAGCGTGCTGACACTGCCCGCTTCCCGCGGCGGCCACTTTACTTGATGCTGCTGTGCATTCATTACATGTGCGCCCCGTTAAACATGCAACACTGTGAATGACTTTGTAGTCTCTGCGCGCGACAGCGAGGACCACAGCGTGGTCCACATCACGTGCGACTTGTATTAGTGTTCTTGTTACTCACGAATCATTTCTGTTTTTGTAAATATTAAAAATGTAGCCGAGCACGAGATGGACAAAAGTACCCGGAGTGAACATTTGATGATACTACAGACGAATATTGTGGATAGTAGTTTGAAGAAACGATTACAAAAAACCTTCGTGTCACAAATCAGTTTCACTTAAATCAAGATGTATTATACAAACAATAAACAGTAACAAACACATAATGCTGGCTTCTTTTTTGTTGGACACGTTTCCTCACGTCGCGACGGCGGCGGCGGCCGTCAGCCAAATCAACGCGCACTTGTTGCTACAGCCACAATCAATACACACAGTTTAGGAACAATACGACGATTAGCAGCACCCGCCGCACGCCGCACGCCGCACGCCGCACGCCGCACAACTAAACTCAACAACAAAGTCAATGGCAAATGTGTAAGAATAAGATGCAATTATTACACATGAAGACGCCAGCGCCACCGCGCCGACGGCTCGCGTTCGTGGCATCAAAGCGGCAGGCATCGGTCCGCAGCAACAGAGCACACACGCAATGCTCACAATTAAATGAAACGTTTCAGTGTTGCGTGTGATCCTGCCTCTTTTATTTAACATAGGTAACTCTCTTTGCCTTCAGACATTTTCTACTCTAGACACTATTGTATTGAGCGTACACTCTTGTCAGTTTGTTAAGCAGGATCTGAGCAACCAAGACAGAGATTTCAATTTTGTGAGATTTGCATAATTACTTTTCTACAAAAAAGCCCTACACCACGTCACGTTTTAGCCTATATACTATCACGCTATTAAACTTAGGGGACGAGTTAATTGATAAAACCTGGTACACGAGACTTGATGCAGGCGCAGCCGCACGGGAGCAGCTAGTTATGAATGTAGTACAGCTTGGTAATGGTCCCAACTGATGTTAGGTGAGGTGGTCGAAAGATGGTACGCGCAAGTAAAACAATAAGATGATATAGAGGTCGTTCATTAATTGTACCAAAGAGCCAAAGGGAGTTTAAGGGAGGTCAATGAGTGGCATGGAGACGTGCAGCCGGCCTCGGGTCGCGACCGGCGCGACCGGCGCGGCGCACGCGTCGCACAATCTAATAACCTCTCCCGCGCCGCGTCAAGCCCACAAACTCTTCATTAACGCTAGCCAGGGCTGCTCGCGCTCACGTTGTACTAGTCAGTACTACCGGTGCAGTACTCGATTCAAAGTAAGTTTACCTAACGTACATCACAGATTACCATGAAATGTGGTCGATTGGTAGCTATATAAATACATTGTTTCAATTTTGTCATCAGCGACTCCTGCCGCCTAGTCGTGTGTTCATATTGGCTTCGGGCGCGTTGGTTGCACAAACACCTAGTTTCCAATGAGAAGCAGTCATTGAAGTATCAGATAATGATGGCATAGTAACTGCTACGATATTATTCGGCGGAGCAGTGGCGCAGCCCTAACGCCTGACTGAGCATCGCGTTTAACAAGACTTCCTACTTAGCGGGCGCACGATAACTTCTTCGTTTGTAATCGTTAATTCTTAAGTTTTATAAGCGCTGCCCCAGCCGCGGGCCCCCGCCGCCCCATAACGTGTCCTCCCGCGCTCCTTGTGTGTCTCTTAGAAGAGTTGATACTTCCGTCCCCACCTGTGCGCCACGCTTCAGAACTTACCAACTTATGTGCAGAATGGATTATAAACTCCCAAAAACAGCCCAGTAAATAAGCCACCAACGCTGTCGCTCGTGATGACAGCGTTGGTGACAGGACTGTGGCAGCCTTAGTTGGCATAATCTGAATTGTAGTTCAATTATGTTTCTTAGGAACTGACGAACAAAAAAACACAAATAGGCAACGGCGCATTGTGTAGGTGACACACTACAGACGACGCTCACCCCGCGCCCCGCGCCGCACGTTAGCACGCACTACAGCCGACTAATGTTCCGACACTGTACAAAATAATCATAAAAAATGTCTGAAAGAAGTCCCACACTCGTCTCACATCTGACAAATTTGGGGCAACAATGGCCCTCGGAATGATATGAGGGTTAAACGGATGGCGGCTCACAAATCTAAACTCAACACATTAAATAATTTAAAATACAAACTTTTAAGTAAATCTATGCTTTATCACCTAAGTTGTAAGATCGCCCCGAGAGCGCTGGGCGCGCGGGGAGGTAAGCTCCCCGCTTTCTGATAGCGAAAGGGCTATAGAAAGGCGGCGCGTTTGATGGCGTGTCGGATGTCTCAATCGGGAGGCTTTACCGCGCACCGCCGGCCCCGCCGCCCGCGCCCCTCCCTCCCATCCCAAGCCTCCTATGTCTCATCATAATTGAACTATTTATATTTCATTGAAAGAGTAAAGTAGTAGTTCTAACAAAATGTTACCGGAGCTGATCTCTCGAAAAGGTACCTCCGCTAGAAGCGCGTAGTCCAGTCTTCAAGATATATTTAAGTTGACGATAAAAAATAATATTTTAAATATGAGCGTGTGGGCATCGTCGTGCACACGTCAGGTCAGTGGTGTTTATTAGGTGCCGTTTAACTTGCATTACTTTTGGCCAAAATAATCAAAAACGTTTTTACATTTTTATGAAAGTTCTATGGAGAATAGAGACGGCGAACTAAGAGGCCACAACACGTGTTGCGCCGCCCGGCGCGCCTCCAATACCCACACCCAACAATTGCCGACAATAAATCAACGATGAGCGTTGCAAGGGTTAACATGTCGAGGACAATAATACATCCTTAACCTCTGTCGCTGACAAGTTATCAAAATGTGCTCTATTTAGTCGCTCCAAGGTCCAAATTAAATCATACAACACCGGATTAAAGAACATTTCCCAAAAATTATTGATTCAGTTGTCTTCATAATGCGGATGTTAAAATGGTCTCCTCGACAGCCTTCGCTCCCGACTCCTAGTGTCAGAGTTATCACTTTATTGTTTACATAAAACGATGAATAACTGTAGGAATCAGCCAGTAGTCCATTGACGCACCGCAGGAATTCATAAAAAAATGAGAGCAAAAAGCAAACCACATACTCATGACAGATCAGACAGCGCCATTTAAGAGGACCTCTTGAGGAATCCGAGTCGGTCGAGGTGCGCGGCGTAGTGCGGTGTCCAATGCCCGCCGCACCGCCGCCGCCGCCGCGACTTGTAACTCAATTAACTCAGCACTGGAATGAGACGGGCGCGGCCCGCGGACGCCAGCGACCGGAGAGCCGCGAGATGGACTCTGTAATCTAATAAAGTTTTAACCCTTCTCCTGCGCGCGCTACAACAAGCCACAGTAATCCCGCTCGACGCGATCACTAAACCGGAAAACGCAAATTGTACAACAAAGACGTAACACATCTGCGCTTGCGCATCCACCGTGCAGGCGCTTGCGCGGCCGAGCGGCGGCGCCAAAGTAGACCTTATCCCCGCGCAGCACGGCCGCGGCCGAGGCGGGGCTTAGCAGATTTATTATCGATACAAGATATGTTTAATAAAATGCAAAAGGAATCAGCGGCGCGGACAAACTCGACTCGAGTGTCGCAGGGTGACCACGAGCCCCGAGGAACCATTAAATAATCATTATTAAATTTCTATCAAATTGCAAGGCGACAACGAGCTCCCCATACAAACGGAAAAGGAAAAGGCATGACAATTGTCGTCCCTATATCTGGGCTGGCGCCGCACAGCGCGCGCACGTCCTGCTGCTCGCGGTGGAATTGAGTCGCAACGTTTAACATTTGTGCCACTTGCTCTAAAGCGGCGTAGCTATATAGCACAAATACTTATTAATTAACTTGTTCACGAGTACGTGAGCAACTCTTGTCGCTGCCGGAAAGAGAAGTGTTCACTTTATTCATGAATCGAGGACACCCCGACAGAGGCGCGTAATAACTAACAGCGTCGGGGAGCTGCGCGGCGCGGCGCGGGGAGGCTAGGCGCGGCGACGGCCTGGCCCGCGCACGCACTATTGAACGCAACCCTTCAGCCCGAGCAGCCTGAAAGTCCCGCACAAAAACGCTAATCCCGCTTTCGTACGCCGCAGAACCTCTAGTCTATTATCACGTTCAAAAGGAAGTTCTCGAGCAAAGAAAGTGCTTTTTTAATATTGAACGTGGAACCTTTTGTGTGCGGATGTCAGTAAAAAAGCAGTTAGCCGATTATATGAAATGAATATGAGGCGTTGCGCTGCGCTGCCCGCCAATGCCTTCGGAGATAAATGCGCCCTAATCGGATTTTTTAAAGTGCCTTTACTTATTTTGAGTGAGGTCGTTCTCCAGATATAACATTATCTTTCGACTTGTAATATTTCGCAGCAAACAAAAAGACCGAAAGTACGAGCTCGCATAAAGCCTTCCTCCGATTCTCATCGGATTGAGAATTGAGTTTTAAAAGATGAGGTGATCAGATGTTCAGGCCGCGTCCCGTACAAATTGTATGTCACAAAGAATTAATACAATAGTGGGCGGCGATTAAATTTATGTCGTTATAATATTTAAATATTTTCCAACTGAAACGAAAAACTAAAATTCCGTAAATGCGAATTATGACTATATTTTTGATGAGCATGTCATCATCATCATCGTCATCAATGTGTACAGAACTGTAAATCAATAATACAAAAAGTTCCAAAGGAGCGCAGCCGGCGATCTATGTCGGGCACGATATCGCGATGACGGCTGTTGTTTGTATATCGATTAATTAATAAATCGAGTTTCGAATCGAGACATCGAGACGTAACATCGATACGCGCCGCCTCTCTAATTGACTCGAGCCGCCACAAAAGAGACAAAGCAACTGCGAGCCGCTGCGCTCGGCGTGCGCGGCCTCGCGCACTCTGCGCCTTGTGGCTCAGCGCATAAGAGCGCGGCGGCTCGCGCCCGACGTCGCCGCCCGCAACACAACTGACGCACACAAAAATAGATAACAACGAACACTAAATGCCGGGCATTTTACCTGTCATATTATTAAAAAATAAATAGTCTATCCGATATGAGGGAATCGATGTATTTTTGATTAATGGAGGCCGAACTCGATTATCTGGTCGGCGATGCGGTGTCGGTGTCGGTGTCGGCTCCGGTGCATCGATTTTTTGCGAACGAAATGTAACTTAATGTCGCCCGCATCGCCGGCCCCGGCCGCGCCCGCGGGCCCCGCGCCTCATGTGGCGCACAATGTGTTACATTAGCTTTTGGCAGTTTTTATGAATTAGCTATTGCACTTTTACCCGTTCACACCTGTTGCAGGTTCGCACGGGGCGCGGAGGAGCAGCGCGCGGCGGGCGCGGAAGGCCGGGCGGCGGCGCGTTTGACACCCGACACCGAGGTAACACTACACCCTCCCCGCGCGCGCCCGCCGGCCTACACAGTGAACCTCGTGAGATTCGCGCAACGCGGAGCCTTCACAGACTGAGGACATTTGCATGATAATGTGCACACAGACAAGTAGTAGGGCTCTGCGCAGGTGCAATACAAACTAAAGAGCATTTGATAGCGAACTTAAGCCTTCACACTGACAACTACTGCGCTGCAAAAGATGTTGAAGCATCACTTCATCGCACGCTGCTACGTTCTGGCAACTCGCCAACAGAGACGACAGCCACACTATCACGAGGAGAGTAACACTATCATGTTTCCTCGGTGTTCAGTAACTTTTTGAAGGAGACATTCAGTACCCAATGGGTCGTTATCGCGGGTATCAGAGTCAAGGTGCAGAGTGTCTGTAACGGTAATTACTCCGAGATTTTTGCAAAGGGCCAGGACGTGCGCTGCGCGCTCCTGTAGCTGGGGACCTACGAGGAGAGGCAGCAACAAGGCTCGCATTGATAAAATTCGAGATGGAATTGAAATTCGCGCGTTACGAGTCCGAGGCGAGAGGCCTGCCAGCTAATACATCACATTAAGAGGCGATTTAAAAAGGCCCATTGTGGCGGAGTGTCGGGTTACGCAGACATTCTGCAGATTGGATTAAGCGGAGGTGTCGCTGTAACTCTACCCGCCGCGCCGCGCCCTCACCGCACCCGCGCTGGCCCAGCACGAATGAAAGCGTTCATTCAAAACCGCGCCCGCGCATCGTTTGTACAGACCGATAAATATTTTCCTCGGCAGTAGCACAATATTCTGCCCTCGCCGCTCTGCGCCGGCGGAATGTCGGCCGGCGGACCACGCACTCAATGGGTTCTCTCTTTATTGCTCACTTTCTCGTGAGATGAAATCCTGCACTCAGTTTGACAAGAAAGGGAGGCGAGACATTCCAGCTCTAAACCTTTGTATTAATCATTTATATTAAGGACTAATTCTGAGTACTTTGTACCTTCTTGTGCTTCCCTACCAATTACAAGACGAACGTACTCGGGCTCTCCTTTCACACAATTGGTAATTTTATTACTATGCTAGAGCAAGCCCATGAAGCCGCGACGCCCTCTCCGTCTTCCACCCCCGAGACTTGACGTCTCGCGTAGACCACTCATTTAAAGCTAACACGTCGTCCGCCGGCGCGCCGGGAGTGGCTTTACTATTAAACTTTTCTTGCTACAAATACAATCGTTGTTGGAGGTATGAGTTGCCGATGACGGGGTGACGGGATGACGGTAACTTTTGTTGAGGGAGAGAGATGCCAATAAACATAATTAAGGGTAAATTTAAATCTACTTTACAAACTTAAATTGATATCTGGACGAGAATGTTAATGCAATAATTGGGTTGCACCGCGACCAGTCGCATGTGGTGTTGTAATAAGTGAGTGACGAATGCGCACGAGCAAGTGATGCGCATGATCAGAACATGGAAACTGTTTTAGACGCGTCTGGACGCCGCCGCCGCCGCCACCACCGCCAGCCCGCCTGCACCTAGCCCACACCATGACCACAATACTTATAAATTAATAATTACATTTGGTGGATGTTTTCATAATTATTTATAATTCACATCTATACAAATACGTTGAGAATTAAAAAGTTTACACTTTATACAATAGTAGGTACGGACCAGAGCACTGAGAGCACTGAGAGCACTGAGAGCACTGAGAGCACTGAGAGCACTGAGAGCACTGAGAGCACTGAGAGCACTGAGTCGACGGTGACGAGTCGCGTTGCTATCACAGTATGTATAATAGGTTCCTTTTTAATTTATTAACATCAGTGTCAGTGTTGTGGAATTGTAATCCCGCGAAAAGTCAGTGTGTTACAATATTTTGCTAAAAAAACAAAAAACGACGTAAACAAGGGATTATAGGGATCAGGCCGGGCCAGATAGTAGGCGGCGCAATTACCGAAGGAGACGGCCGCTGGAATGTACACAAAGCGCTGGGCGCACACCTCGAAAGACGATTTAATTTGTTTCCTTGACTTCACAACGTCTTAGTTTTCTGCTTTGTCTCTGCTGGCTGCATCGTGAACACGAAGCGACACACACACACGCCTCTACAATTATTTCACTTTCTAAAGACAATAAGCTTTCCTTTGAAGAAAAAAAACTTACAAACACAGTTTGGTTCTGCAAATAATACTAAAAAAGTGTCAAATAAAAAATGTCTCTAATACCTTTGAAGCGCTGCCACAGGTAAGCATTTCATCGATGGCCAAATGCAATATCCGAAGATATGTTGGGACGATCTGCTGCGCGCGACTACCGTCCCTGTTGCAAGTGCGCAGAGTTCCATTCCGAAGTGCAGGTTGCCGGCGCGGGGTCGCGCGGCCACGGAATGTTTCTCATAATTAGTTATCATCGATCATCGGTCGCGGCCACGTTAATACAGATATTAAATACCTCTGCTGCCCGCGGCGCGGCGATGTCCACCTACGGCGCACGGGGTAGGGTGCATTTTAGTGTTTACTGGAAATGTTTGGGCGGCGACATCAAAGCGCGCGGCGTCTGTGCAACGTCGCTGCCAAGCCAATCGTGTGACAGCGCCGCGCGGCCCGCGCACCGCCGCGCGCACCAACAACAAAAATATAGTTTTGTTCTTTATTTAGAGCTACACTTGATACGCAGAATATAGCTGTTTCCGAAAGGAACTCGAGCTAAAAGCTACCATAGCTGCCCCATGTGTTAAAGTTATTTAAAAGTGTTCTAAAAATCTTCTGTGTGAAGTTTGTTGCAGCGACCTCTGCAGATTCTGCACGGTTTCACAATTATTAACCACTCACTGAGCTCTGCCGGTGCTTGTGCTGCGTACAACTTAAGTTAAAGATACCGTTTGGCCGCTGCGGTGCGGCGCGGCGCGGCGCGGAGGCCGCTGCGGCTAACGACGTCGCTGATTGATTACTCTGAGCTCCCAAGTTAAAGTTACTTTGGCAGGGGTACCAAACTTGTCATAAATCTATCTGCTGCTTTGTGCTCACTGCAGTTTGCGGCGCACCTGTGTGACATCGGTAGATTTAAATCTTAAATTGATTCTTGTCTTTACATTTACTTCCTTCACTTCAAATTACGGAATAGGTAACAGACGACGTCTCATTTTCATATAAAAAGCTACAAGCGAACACGGAACCCCGTCCCGTTTAAAGCCGATTGATTTAATTTAAATATAGCTGGTTAAATTAAGTCGTCTGATAGTTAATCGGGTGGCGACGCGGTGCGGTCGTCGGTTGCACTATTTCTATGTAAATCGCGCGGCCGCCGGTCGGCCGCCCCTGGCGCGGCGCGCTTCAAACGGTTTGATCCGTCAGCATTTTGACATCTTTTGATGATTACCGACAAATAATGGGAGAATTATTAAATGAGCCTTAGTTCTTGCGGTAACCAGATATCTTCACAACAACAATAGCTTCAGGTGCTCGCGTTGTCAACAACTCGTTGGCGAATGTTCGCAACCGATACCTACATTCGTGAGGTCTCGCCTCACGTCTCCGTTCAATTGTTTACTGAAGAGCTAATGGCCCTAATTCATTTTGTTTAATAGTCAAAATAACAACTTCCTCCCATCAACGCGTCACCAATCGGCGACGATCGGCCACGACACTTACATACTGTCTAGGAGTACTTACAAGAATTTGTCACATCCCTCACCGGCTGTGGCCGCACGCTCGCAGTGCGCCGGCGCGGGCTGCGCGAGCGCACACCGCACGCCTCCGCCTGCCCTACACCGGCTTGTCTCGCTCGTAAAGCACTCTATTACGCAAAGACAAAGAAAAGCAATTACATTTAACCAATGATTATGTTGCTTTTCTGTTTGTTATAAGTTCATTTATGCAATAATGTTACTGATATACGTGTGGGACGTGCAGCGGACATGTGCCCGCGACATCACATGTTTGTAAGGACTACTTGCACGTAAAAGTTCTACTTTTTCTAGGAATTAGTAATAAATCACGATTCTAATCGCCGGAGCGACAATGTGCACAATGTCCATATTTATAAGTGTCGACATCATCGACAGAACGTATGGGGTAATAGTCGTTGTCCCTCCCGGCGGCGCGGGCTCGGCGGTCGCAGCGTTGTGTATATCGCCAAATTAATTAATTTAGAACATCAAAAGCTTGTGCCCTAAATTATCTTTTGACACTAATGTAGCTGATAGATAACGAAGTGAAATATAGACGTGAAGGTGCAGGAAGACAGGACGTCGCGCGGGCATTCCGCTTCACTTACAATATTTAATATTGTTATCGTATTTAAGTGAGAAAGGTTATGATAATTCGCGTCATGGCTGTCTGCCGTGCGCCTGCGCATGATGGATGGCCGGGGCCGCGACGGCGCGCTGCCCGCTGCCCGCTGCCCGCTGCCGCGCGGGTCGCAGGCGGTTCGCGTCGGACATGTGGCACGCTTATATAGCAAACAGATCCACAAACCGTTTGACCTACACACAACATTCCAAGTGTTCTAGTGACAAAACTTTGCATTGACAACAGGTGCTATAAGGTGCTAGTGAGTGCAGTGCTTGGTGACATATTTTTTAACATCTTTTCGTATCTAATAATCTAGCTAACCTGATAAAGAAATTGAAAAGAAAGCAAGACCACCGCCACGCTTTCGTTCAACAAACCTAACAACGTTTGTTAGCATTCCAACCTTCTGGCGAAATATCGCTTGCATTTGGCAACTGTTCACTGTAAATCGTTCAGTACCACGCCACCTCTACGACTCATAACGATGAGATTTTACTAGGCGCGAGTACCCCGCCCCACCCCGCGCACCCCCCGCCCCCCGCAGGGAAAACAATACCCCACCGCATCCCGTCACACCCTCCGCGCCGCACACCGCCCCACAAGACAAACGGGGCCCTCTACACCTCCCACCCTAATACGGACAGGATTCGCCTCGCTCCCC
>JAODUI010000030.1:8002786-8021191 GCA_027563995.1 Papilio gigon
TAAACTTATGCCATTTGACTGGCAAATGATTTACACTTTTCATAGCAACATTGGTTTGTAAACAATTTGCATTCTATGCTATAACCGCGCAGTAGCGCGCACCGCACCCCGCGCTCCGCTCCTCACACACACCACTGTTTAAATATACAACCTTTTCCCGAAATGAAACAAAACAATCAGCGGGAGTACAAGGCAAGGCGGCCGGACACCTCGCGCGCTTCACAGAACACTTCTTGTCCAACTTTGTTTACAACCCCCCCCCCCTTCCCCCCGCGTCGCCGGGCCCCCGCTGCGCGACATTCACCTGCCGCTGCAACCAAGCAAACACTAATTAGAGCTCTGTCCCTGAATGTACAAACCTTTATGTTCGTGGAGTGAGACTGCACTGCACTGTACTGTGCTCACTGGGAGAAATTTCTTAAATAATTACAATACTATGCCAGGACGGTTCGTCAGCGTGGAGCGGGGCGGGGAGGGGGGGGGTGTTCGAGGTCATATAGCGAGTCGTATTTCGAATTTTCTTCATTTGTAAATGACAACACTTGTACCTGGGCACTTGTACCTGGGCATATGTACATCACGTATCTGAAACTGTATTTTTAAAAATGTCATTGTTCTTAGGAGGGCGACCGGGCTAACTTACGTCATTTACAAGTAGGTGACAGAAGAAGTGAGGCACCGATGCGGCGGCTCACGGTGACGTCGCACGGCGACCACTTGCGGGACAGGAAGAGAGATGAGGCACTCTACCAAGGAGCCTGACGACGGACGTGAATTTCTTCGGTATGTACTTTTATTGCGCGTTGTCGTCGAGTGCCAACAACGCGATGCAGCCGTGTAATGTCCCGCCTAAGACAATAAAGCACCAGCGGCGGCCTCGGCCCGCTGTCGCCGCCGCCGCCGCCGCCGCCTGCCCGATTGCGCGTACATTGAGAAACAAGAACCAGACAGACTAGTTGAGAAGATTCGTCTGTGAAGGTTCCGTTCCAGCTCCACACGAGAGCTATATACGTCACGTTACATAGATGCTCACCCGCAGAGGGTAGACAGAGAGCGGTGTCGGCGAGAGAAAGAACGCGGTCGCTGGACATTTATTGTTCACTCTGACATTTGAAACTTCTCTAAAGTCATTAAAAAGTTACTTATTTAAAGAAGTGACAGAGCAAATGAGCGCAGGTTACAGTAATTGTAAGTGCGACAATAAAACGCGGAATAAATCAATGGAATAAAGGGCCTGGCGATAGCGATCGCCGCACTGGGCCACTAATGAACCGATAATGATCGTGGGGCGCGCGCGGCTCCGGCGCGGCACCGACGCGGCTCCGGCGCGGCATCCCCGTGATGTATAAACACAGATAAATCCATTAAGCGATGACAACGGTGCGACGGTGCGACGGTGCGGCGCTGCGGCGCATCACACGAATATTATTATTATTATTTTAATGTTATAATTCAAATTATCATAATCTCGCCGCCATATTTATAGCGCTCGAATAATCCTTTTCGATTCGCCGCTTACCGTCCCCTAGGGGCGGCGCGCATTTGGACAGCAACAGACCTATTTAATATGTTATACAAAATACTGTCACTATGGGAGTATAGCAAAATAACGTCCCACACGCTGCGGCACATTAGTAAATCTCAGGTCAACCGGACATTCAGACAGCACGCAGGAAGACAACAAGGACAAAACAAGAGGGAGCATGGAAAGGTGTTTTAAACTGTTTTCCGTCAAAAAGATGCAAGTTCAAAACCTTAAAGTCGACCTCGAGAAAACTCCATTGCGGCAGTGCGGCAGTGCGGCTGGGCGGCAGTGCGGCAGTGCGGCGGCAGTGTGGCAGTGCGGCTGGGCGGCAGAGCGGCAGTGCGGCGGCAGTGTGGCAGTGCGGCTGGGCGGCAGTGCGGCAGTGCGGCTGGGCGGCAGTGCGGCAGTGCGCGTAGACCCTTAATACATGTAAACATTATAAAGTGCAGTCTGGAACACATCGATACATCGGAGACAATTTATTTAAGGCGAAATACGTGTTCGGAGGCGCGCGCGAGCGGCGACAGTCGGCCCTAGCACGCCGCGATAAAGCTCCGTCCCATTGACAGCAAACGATGCGGTAGTGTGCCGCGGGCCAGCGCCAGCGCCGGCTCCGGCCGCCGCAGTGATTGCAAACCTAATAAGTTACGTGGCTCGAAGGCGAGCCGCTAATTGAGCGGTCGCGCGCTGCGTGAGCGTGCGCACGACCAGCACGAGGGCTCTTCTTACTTTTATTATAATCAGAGGACATCGCAAACGTAAAGCTTCTTGAAGCTTCACACCTTCAGTTTTAACTGAACAGTCGGACCGTACGCGTAAGACTGTTTGTGTGTAGCCGGCGTTAGATGCATCGAGCGGTATTTAAATGACAGTCATCATTGAGAAAGGGAACATACTTGGTTTGTGTATGTAACAAACACTAGAGCTGCCCCTGCGCAGCTTGGCATCACTATTTATCTGAGGATGTCAACTCGACATTACATCTCGCGGAATAAACTACCTCCCCAGTATGGTACACTTTGATAGGAAATCGACCCGCGACACCAACAAACCGTTTGTGCCCCACAAGGATGTGCTGGATGAGGCTAAAACATTTATTTCAAAAGGATTGCGATGCATCAGGTTAGTGCGGGACAAATGGCGGCGGCAGGAAGTGCCGCAACCCGAGCCGCTTCCGGCGCGGCGCGGGCGGGGCGCGGGGCACCGCCACGCCCACCGCGCAGCCTTGTTTACAACACGGTCGTTTGCTATACGCACCTCTCTGCCCACTTCCTAGCACGGCCTGTGTGCCTGCCACTTATACGAGTAAGTAGCAACCTCGGCAACAACCCATGTAGTTTCTAAACGCCTTATTTCTAAAATGTCGAATACCGATAACTATTGACTTTGTAGCGCCGGCCGCTTTCACCCGTTCATCAATAATTGTCTATAGCCCTAGGTGTGGCGGGAGCGCGCCAGTAATTAAGATATCACACCATTAATCATCTCGTTCACCTTGCGCTGCAGGGGCGGGGGGCAGACTGTCAAAATGCTTCCTTGGCCGGGGATTTGATTGAGCCAGGAGGAGCGGCGCTGTCCTGTAACAAAACAAAAACAAATGCGTCCAGAGCTGCGTCGTGGCGGGTTGCCCGCCGGCCCCGCAAAGTGTTACCCGATACAACGTTGTGCCCAGTATTTAGGTAATATTAACTGTGGAGGCTTTCTGGCGCTCCTCCAGTCCGCGGCAACACTGTACTCACGCTAGCCTTACACCACTCGGTATTTTAGCAAACGCACGTTACTTTGAAGACTCTAAAAAAATCCACAAATAAATTGATTTACATTAGGAAAAAACTTGCTCAGTCGTTAATAAACGTCTGAAATAATTCCTATGCGTTACAAAAAACCCGACACATGGAGTGCGGGTCGCGGCCCGATTCGAACGTATCGTCTTACCGCGAGCTAAAAACCTAATGACAATTTAACTTGCAACAGTTGTACAAACAAGATGATCGCCCGCCGCACGCCGCCCGCCGCACGCCGCACGCCGCACGCCGCCCGCCGCCCGCCGCACGCCGGTACTACACAACACGTCATGATATCGGTGCCAGTGCCAGAGAGTGTTTCAGTTCCGGTCACAAAAGTGTTAAAGCTAGATCAACTAATTATTCATAATAAAAATCACGAATCCATCATCGCCGTGACACAACGACGTCACGTTACAATGAAACATTGCAACTACTACAAACGTAGCTTGTGACGTGACGCGACATGACGCAACGCGCCGCCGCCCCGCCGCCCGCCGCGGTGTCTGTCAACTGTAACGGAGCTTCCACAAATGTTGTCTTATGACTTTTTACTGCGGCCGGAGACGTCGGCTCTGTGGCGCTGGCTGACACCGGCCAGCTGTGGGTCTGGGGGCGACGACTGTAGCCTGTGCACCAGTGTAAACATTACTTAATGTTTTTCATCATTGCTGATAACGAAATAAATATCATTTTAATTAAGCTTATGTAACTTTATCGCCTGGTGCTCCGCTGCTCGTGTTCGACCGACTTCTTGCTAGCTTCAAGATTAGTCTAACATTTCCTATGTATTATTACTTTTCTCCGAACAACTGGCATCTGGCACTTTGCACATTCGCCGGGAACGAGGAGCTCGCGTCAATGATAGTGTCAGGTCGCAGTGAAGAGAGGGTTCCCACGGCTCGTAACTCGTCCACTCTGCGCTCGGCGACGCGAAGGCAACAGGGTGCGTCCTGCCACTGCAGACGCGCCAGACTGGAATAATCTTATTGACTTGTTGACATTTCCAGTGTGCTTGTTGTACTTTCCATTGAATAGTAAATCTCAAAACTTTTGACAACAAGCAACAATGCATCATGTCTGATAGAAATTGATTTGGACGGCGAGGTGCTGTGCGCACGGCGCCGGCGCGCACGGCCGCGTGTGCGAACACGTTCACGTTCGATGTCCTTTACAAGATGACTCGAGCAAAAAAAATATTTCGTTGATGCGATATTCCATATACGTATAAAATCTTGCTAGACAAAGATCTAAATTCTATACTACGTCGGCTAGGCTTGGCTTGGCTTTAATGTACTCATAAATCATAAATTCAAACGCTAAATTAATATTTTCGAACAGCATACGACACGAAACCTTTTTTTACAATATCGGGTATTTGAAAGTTGGACTGACATCTGTAGTCGGAGGTAACCAGCTTTAATTAGTATTGGCTGCCTTATTTTTCAGCGCCATCTTTTGTTGAGTAGCAATATATGTGATTACGATTATTTTTTGTAGACATCTATTGGTAAGTTTGGAAAACATTTCGAAAACTGCTACTATGTTTAACTTTACATTAATTTTAATTTTCTGCAATAGATGTCTCTGCCGGCATGCTAGTCTTATACTTCATTTCTTAAGAATGCCTTCGCGTTTTATTCCCCCGCCGAGGCCTGTTCAGTTCACATAACTACGTTACCTTATTTTAAACTGTATTTTTTTTTAATTCAATTCCTTTCTTGGTACAAATGTGTCGCTTGACCTGAGGGCAAAGATCATGTAGTAGAGTGTTGAGTGGATAAGGCACAAGTAAACAAGCGCGTGCCGCCTGGTGACCGCATCAGCACTCGGCTGCAGGTGGGATAGGCGTCAAGCGATAGTTTAATTTCTATAAAAAAACGGTCAGTTTAAATCATCTCGTTGGGAACGGTCAGGCAACATTTTATTCTCGATTGTCGAAACGACTAAGTTCAATCTATAGAAACAAAAGGAAAACATTGTTTCTGAAGCACAGCGCCGCACGACATGTCCGCGGTTCACCGGACAGCGAGTTTGTTTGAACTGAAATTGTTGCAAATTTCCAATGTTGTGTTCCGTTAATGTCGAAGTTGTGATGCGAGCGAACGAATAATACACGAGGTAGGTGCCCGCGGCGGGTGCCTGCGGCGGGTGCCCGCGGCGGGTGCCTGCGGCGGGTGCCCGCGGCGGGCGTGCGGCCGACTAAAATAAAATCACATTTTAAAAAGATAACATTACCTTTACTATGAAAATTTGTAAGCAATATTATACATTAAAATTTAATACAAAAACTATAAGATATACAGCTCGAAGATTTCAATAAATATATTGAACTGTCAGCGGAGACAGCCGAGTGTTTAGTGCCGAGACACGTGTGGTGTCGCGTCGGCGCGGCACAATGGCACGTTATCATACAATTTAGACCACAAATGTTAGTTGTGTGGCGAGCAGGCGAGCAGGCGAGCAGGCGAGCACGCGAGCAGGCGACACTACTCGCGGAAAACACCAATTACTCTAGAAATAAATACAAAACCCTATCTAAACATCCTGGTCAATTAGATTCATTCTCAACATTTTTTACAATAGGCGTTTACGTACCGAACGCAGACTTACCTCTCCTACGCGCTAATTTAATGAACATGTTTCAGTAGCTATTGTTATATTGCATCGAGATTAATTTTACGAACATTGCTAATTTTGTGTTTCCACTGAAGCATGAGACTGCAGTCTCCTCGGAGGCCCAGCATTGTTCCATCAGATCTTGGAACATTAAACAAAACATTGTCCACTCACTTCACAGTGACTGCGTGCGCACGCAGCGGCTGCGGCGCACGAGTCGGGCGCCAGTCAGCAAGTCCTGGGCCACACATTAATTGCTAAGCATTGCAGAACGCCCAACCACATATAAATATACAATAACCTGGCAAGTATAATTGATCTAGCTTCTACACGACATTTTACATTGACAATGTCAGGAAACAGTTAAATGCTAGCACACTCACCGCTCCAGCCTAACAGAAAAACTTCCTCTGCTTGGCGTCAAAGTCATCGTCGCTGTCAGAGAAGCAGGCGGTGAACCCGCTTCTGTCCCTGGACTCCCTTTTTAACAACTGTCTATTTTCACCTGCAGACTTTTTTAACTGCATACATCTGCCACTTTGCCGTTTTTTCTTTGAGGAACTGTCCAATAAGTTTGTTTCCGTGGGGCCCGCCACATTCACGGCCACCATTGAACTTAATTGTTCCGTGGAGTTGCTTAGAACTAGAACAGAGTTATCAGCTTGTCCTGCCTTCTGATTTATTCTCCGACCGCTTCTAGTTCGAGATATGGTCTCTTCTTCCGAGTTTTCTTTGCGATCAGAGTTTGTAAACTCACTTGGCTTCTTACTCGGCCGCTTTCTTCTGGCCGTAGTACTTTTGGAATCACTAATTTTGATTGGGGACGTGCCCTCCGCGTTGCCGCTCCTTTGCCGCTTTGGATACCGGGACGTGCCGTTGGACTGTAGGGAGTCATCGACATTGCTAACGTCTTTGTCATTGCATTCACCCTGCTTGTCATCAGACAGTTTGGTATTCATAAATTTTAATAAGGAGGTTGAGCGACTTACTCTTGGGACTTTTGAATTTTGCTTCGAAGTAACCAAGTTGATGACATTCTGAGACGAATCTGTGCTGCAGTTGAGGACTGCTGCATCCGGGGGCCCCGTGTTCACACCCTTGTTCACACACACTACTGTCTTACTTTCCTGTTTCTGTGGGCTCTCTTGCGATTCCTTGATAAAAGTTTTATTAAATTTACTTCTCACATTCCTAGGAGTTTTTGTTAAATGTGTTTTAGTGGAACGGATATAATTAGCAGTAAATCCAGAGACATCACTGTCCTCTTCTATTTTTCCATTAAGAGTACCAAGCTTTGATTTCTCAGGAGTGATGTTACAGGCCGGCTCCTCCATTGTTACATCATGGCCGACAGTTTTCTCCGCATCTCCAGGCAGCTTAGGGGTCAGGTTTTCTGGTGTAATTTGTAAAAGTGGCATGGCTTCTTGCAGCAAAGGTTTATTTATCGTCTTAATGGTGCTATCCAGTTGATTGTCATTTAAAGATGTCTGCAGCTTCCTAAGACTGCGCCGCAGAGCAGTCACTTTTGGTGTTGATGTCACCATCTTATTCTTTTTTTCAAAATCCATTTTGCTTTTTTTCTGTAGTCTCATCCTTTTCGGCTTAACCACTGTTGAGGATTTCTTAATAATGAAGTCTGCATCAGACCCATTAGAGCTTGCTTTGACATTGTTCTTGGCGCCTTGAGGTTGTGTGTCGGAAGTAAAATAGAATGCACTCTGGTCTTTCTCGCTGGAGCCAGAGTCTTGATGGATCAGCACCAGTTTCCGCTTATTTTTCTTCCTAGGAGAAGGCACTTCTTTAACAACGGCTTTACTCTTAGAGTTATACTTTGAGCAGTGGGCTTGTTCTTTAGGCTTGTTATTAGTTTTGTCATACGTGAACAGGCAAGGTGCACGTTTTGTGTGCACCCAGTAAGAGATCTCCTCCATGTTGTTCATAAAGGGAGCGTCAGAGGGCTTAACTTTCCAGTAGAAGTTTTCATGAGCTGGGTCCATGCTGATGTGCACTGGCTTCTGATCAGGTGCAGCAGGCACTGCAGCGGCGACATCCAGTTGCAGCTCGCACGCACCACCATGTCGCTCGACGCCGACACCCCCACTGGCCGCTGCCTCGAAATCACCAAATCCATCGTCTTCACATTCCATACACCTGTAATATTTGCACTACGATACAATAAAATTATTTTTAAGTAAAAATATCTAATCAAATCTTTGAAAAAAAATGTAAAATTCTTAGAAGTTTGACAACTTAACCACGGCAGTTATGTTAAAATATTTTCATGGTTGTTGTTTTGTTTTATACATATACAAACAGTAATAAACTTAAAACTCATTGGAATTAATAATATCTGCAGGTTTATATTCCTTAAAATATCTACACAGCATCGCAAAATTACGTATAAATCCACGCCGATCCATTCTATGCTGCCTATGACGAATCGCTGCCTTTGTAATTACCTTAATGCAAATACAGGTACTGAAAATGCAATTTGCACTTGAAAAACTTATCCATTTAAATAAATTAACAAATACTTTTCATGAAGTTTAAGCGATACATGAATACAATACAAAATCAAAATGAGTGGTAGTAAATTCGCCGCAGAAAATCTAGACAGTAATGTTGCCGTTGTGAATAAAAAGATTGTACCAAAACTTACTACTTTAAGTTGAATTCCTGTAAATGAAATCGACATTTTATTCCTTGTATTAATTTCATTCACAGTATATTTAAAACCCTAATATGGAATGATTCAACGTTAATGATATATAATATATATGTATATTAGAATAAATTCGCGTAAGGTCTTAATTAAATAAATAAAGTAGAGTTTAACGACGACTTGACTTGATGTTAAGTGGTAATATGAACGAAAGATAGTACGCGCTAAATTAGTACCTCTTCACTCTACTCTTGAAGCCCCCCACCAGAACCGGCAAAAGGGATCGTTTTGATTTTAAGGTTTTTTGTTTGCATTTTAATGTTCTTAAAATAAATAGATATTCTACAAAAAAGAAGATGTTAAGACTAGAATACTTTTATTCCAAAAGCAATAAAATTATTTAAAATTAAATGTTTTTGCCACAGTGAAAAAAGAATTTGCTGTTTCCGTCTGTCATTTGTCAGTTGTCACTGTCATTCTAAATTTTGCGGGTAAAATAAGCTTCAATGTTTTCTAAACAACAATAATCAAATATATATTTTTTATATAATTTGGTATGAGTTTCTAAAGGAAACGAGTATGAACGACGTCCAGAATATAATAGATCGTCAGTTGGGTATATGTAAGTATCTATACTTATTTAGGAGTAACAGATTTGTGCAGAATTTCGTAGAAAAAAGTTTGTTCATCGTTATAGTTTGCCGTTTTAACTACGATAATGTCTTGAAGCGCCTGGTTGTAAATGGCGAGGAGTCATTTTACGGTGCATTGAGCGCGGAACAAGATCCACCCATCTTCGCGTGCAGATTCGCGGAAGCCGCCGGCTATGAACACATTCTCGCTCTCGCAAATGAGGATGGGAGAGTGGTTATTCAGGTATTTTTAAGTTAATCTTAATAAATCCTTGAAACAATCCAATGTTTTGCAGCGTTCGAGAGCCTTTGACTAATACAACTTGCACATTCATTATTTATGGCAAAATCAAAACCCACAAAAATGATTAGACTTAAAAACACATCTTATCTTTTATAAAATTAAATAAAACCTAAACTGTACATCCCCTGTTACCATATTGTACTCCTGATTAGTCTGTATTTAGAATGAATGTGTAAGTTGCTAGCAATTGATTTTGCAGCTCCTTATTGATCACACAACAATGCTTTTTAACATTATAAATATAAGAGGTCTATCTATCGTTTAGAAATAGTTAAAGGTAACAAATCAGCAAGCGCCATCTGTTCTTCTCAAAGTAGCAGAGCGATTTGCCTACCTTGAATTGATGGAGTAGGAAATGCACAGGTGAGGATATTTCCCTTTTCTGTGTATTCCTTCCTCTGTCAAAACTACTCCTCTTCCTACTATTTCCTTACAAGAAAAGTGTAAGCAGGAAAACAAACAACGATACTGATGCTTCAACTGAATATCCAATGCATACCGACATGCGGCTGTGTACTCCATATCAGACTAGTTGCAGTTGTTGCAACCAGAGACTTCTCATTCCTCGTTGCAGGATGCACGGCTCAAAAGAAAACTCTTTTAAGTTTTTCTTTGTTCTTTCTTCTGAAGTTCTTTGGACCACCTGAATGTAATGAATCAACGCCGCAACTGTACTTTGAAAAGTAATATTTCAAGTGCAATGCAAGGTATTTCAATGACCAAGTTCAAATAATTTCTAGAAACTAAATAGCCAAAGGACTTTCTAGTGTAGGCAAAACGTTTTTTCTTATATTTTGTAGGGCTAAGTTATGTAATATACTAAAGTGTATTATTGTGTTAATCTGAACAGATACTGATCAACATTTATTCAACACAACACTACATATTTAAAATACAACTTCATTTCAAAGATAAAATAATGTGAACCAATTTTTTGCTTAAACATTAATCAGATTTTGGCACAATTGGAACATTGATAGTGTTGTTTTGTTCCCCCACAGGCCTTCGTGCCGGCCCGCTCTAATCATTGGCCGATAATGGCTTTTATTTGACAAACTTGTTTTTTATTTTTGTCTTTCTATCTTGATTAGCATGATAATCGTTTCTATATATAAATTATATTGTGAAATAAATAATCAAACGCACACAAAGGCACACAGATAAGGTCGTGTGTCAAGTGCCTATCCCCACTGACGCGCACGGGCGCAGTCGCTGTGTGCGGCAGCTATATCTGCTGGGTGCAGGCCTACCACTCATCCAGTTGCTACTTACACCTCGGGGGTACAGTGGTGCGTACGCGATGTTCTCAACCGCTCTGCTCTTGATGTATTCAGTTCCTTAATAAAGAACCTTATGTGGTTCCATCCAATATACCCCTATCGATATTGCTGTCGATACTTTGGTGGGTTGTAGTTATGTGAGCTGCAACACAACGCGGTCCCCACAAAAGTCTACGGTATCGCACACAAATTTATAATTCATCTATTGTTGGTGGTGAGGGCGGTCGAGCCGAGCACGTGAGCTCGAGGGAACATACGAAAGCGACTGTCAAAGGAGCCAAGTAGAGGAGGTTCAAATTTAATTTGCTTTCCAGAAATGGGAATATTTTGCGAAATAAACTTACATAAAGCCCAGGATGGAGTTTTTGTAGCCGGGAGTAAAGTCAGAGGATCTATACGCTATGCAGTCGATGTAGAAACCACTTTCTCTCAAATCGCTGTGTCTCTGAGAGGCAAGGGAGCTCTGACTATAAAAAGGAAACATAATGACAAAAGCAAAGAAGTGACGCACTGCAGCAGCGAGGATTACCTGGACCTCAACCACGTGGTAACAAAGTCTGACGAAAACGTCATCCCTGTGGGGTCATACGACATTCCTTTCACCTTCGAGCTGCCCGCAAGCATACCGCCGACGTTCCGCCACACGAGCACGGACGTGCAGTACGCCATCAGCTGCAACATCCGGTACCACGTGCACATCAAGTTCAAGAGGCCGGGCTTCTGGAAGTTCGACAAGACGTATAAGAAGGAAATCGAGGTGGAGTCCGGTATCTCCCCGCGGCTCCCTCTGGATCCCATCATCTACGGAAAGCAGAAAAAACTGTCGCAACTCTTCTCTCGCAAGAAGAGTACGATCTCTATCAAATCCGGCGTGGCAAAGTCCCTCGTCGCGCCCGGGGACACCCTGGAGCTCGAATATGAAGTTAGGAACGATTCCAACGTGACCGTGAGGGCCGTCGAGACCAAGGTCGTAGAAGTTCTCAAGTTCACAACGAAATCGAAAACAGTAAAGCGGTCGCGGGACGTGCCGCACGCCGAGTGCAAGACGGGCTCAGTGAAGTGCGACGAGAGCCAGGCCCTGAGGCTACTCCTGGACTTGCCGTCGGACACCCGGTCTCTTGACTTCTCCAGCCTCGTGAGCAGGGACTACTTTGTGCAGATGACGGTGGAGCTGCCATTCCCGCACTTCAACGCCGTACTGATGATGCCGCTGCAGGTGGGCGCGTGCGCAGTGCCGCGTGTGGCCGCCGCGCCGCCCGCCTACTGGGAGGCGATGGCCGACGACGACAAAGATCACAAAGAACAGACGAATTAATTAAACATTTATTGTATCACGTCATTGTCAATACTTTGCGATTAAATACTTAAACCTGAGCCCACACTTTATTTGTATCTTACTTGCGCCATTAGGACGACAGTGCGGCCGTGGGCGCTGACGTTTCGTTCGACGAGATCGACAAGATGTAATCAGCAACCTGATAATATTCTGAAGCACTGAGTTGTCCGACGTCGCAATACTCGTAAAGAGGATAAGCATGGCGATACAGCGATGACTTTGGCGATATAATTAGTTTATCGACAGAAACCACGTGAATGTACGTATGTATGTATGTATGCATGTATGTATTATGCAAGAAATGTAGTACCCTCGCAGAGCACCTAGACGTTTACTCGAGTTGTAACGCATGTTGCAGCCCATCGTGTAGTTGATTTGTTACATATGAGAGTTCAGATAGATGGGTGTTGGCCAGCGGGCACTCGCTTCTCTGAACGGCCAAACGGATCATGTGATGAAAAGAAACTGAAGTTTGAAGGGCGGTCTTGCATCGAACATTTTGTACTCGTCGCGTACAAGATAATTGGAACCTTGGGGTTAGTCTCATCCACGGCTCGGTTGTTGACTTCGGTCGTATTAAACAAAAACAAATTGAGTCGCTGTTTGAAACCTTTCCCTTAAAGTTCCGAGTACAATATTGAAATTCAACTAAGGTTTATTCAGGGCACGAGCTCCCGTTTGATAGAAACGTTGCAATCAGCTGATGTGTCGTTATCAGGACACGTCGAGCACGCGGGCGGCGGGCTGCCCCGAGGGCTTCCAGTGCCACAACAACGCCGTCTTCGACCTCGCCTGGGCGCCGTCGCAAACGAGCTTCGTCACCGTGTCCGGTACGCCTCTGCGCCTCTGTGGTTCTGCGGCTCTACGGCCACTCTCCACGTAATATTAATAATCGGTCGTAAACTCTTTTGCAGGAGACCACACCGCAAGCCTGTGGGACCTAGCAGAAGGAACTCCAAAAAGAGTCTTGGTCTTTTCGCATCATACGAGATCTGTGAAGACTGCAGTTTTCCCGCCGGGGAGTCCCTCGGTGTTTGCCACCGGCGCCAGGGACGGCCATATCTTGTTGTGGGATATCCGCACCAACAATCAACCCAACGTGATACTAAAGCCGGACAATTCTCTCATGAATTGTCATTCCAGTTTCACACCCAAGACCCCCGGCTCCCACGGGAAACGTAGCCGGCTGGACACGAGTCGCGCCATCAGCATCACTGGCCTCGCCTTCCAGGACGACCTCACGCTCCTGTCGTGCGGCGAGTGCGACGGCAACATTAAGGTGTGGGACCTGCGCAAGAACTACAACATCTACAAGAGGGAGCCGCTGCCCAAGCACTCGATACCTTACTGCGGCAACTCCGCCAAGAACGGCTACACCAACCTGGTGATCGACGAGTCGCGCGCGCGCCTGTACGCCAGCTGCATGGACAACGTCATCTACTGCTTCAACGTGGCCGCCTACAGCGCCGTGCCCGAGCAGCGCTACAGCGGCCACGAGAACGGCACCTTCTACATCAAGGCCGGACTCAGCCCCGACGGCCTCTACCTCGTCAGCGGCAGCAGCGACACGCACGCCTACATTTGGAATGTCAAGTGCTCCGAGCCCGTCGTTAAGTTGGCCGGCCACCGCGCCGAGGTCACCTGCGCTGCCTGGTGCCAGCGCGGCGACACTAAGATTGTCACCTGCAGCGACGATGCGCGCCACAAGATATGGCGCATCGGCCGCGAGTTTCTCGAGGACCGCTTCGAGCTCGGTGGCCGGGCCGAGGTCGTCCCGCGCACCGACCTGGCCACTCTGCCCAAGTGGGGCCCAGTGGACCGGACGCCGAACTCCCTCAAGCGGAAAAGCACATCTACGCCCGGCTCGTCCGGCGCCAAGCGGCCGCTTAGGCACGGCGGCGATCCCATAAGAAGAACAAAGAGATGCCTGGCCGATCTAATGAACGGGACGAAGCGGTCCGAAACAGAGGACGCAGAGGTGCTAGTGAAAAGACTGAGGTTGGACGTGCCCGCGCGCCCCGGCGCCGGGGAGCGCCAGTCGCCGCCCGAGAGTGGGCGGTGCGCCCTCGAGCCCGCGACCGACGACTGGGGCTACCATCCGCCCGAGCCCGGTGCTTCGTTCATGACGCCCACTAAAAATTACCAAGCGAAGCGGAGTAAGCTTCTGTCACCCACAATGGCGGACCGTCACACGGCGACGTCGCCGCCGCAGCGGTACTCGCAGCGCACGTCCCCGGCCAAGCTGAGGATCATAACGTTCACGACGCCCACCAAGAACTTGCCGGACTTCGTGCTGGACGGCGAGGCGCCGCACCTGCGCCTCATGTCGCCCGCCAAGAAGAGGCGCGCGCCCACCGACTGGCTGACCCGCATCTCGCGCGAGAGGCGCGGCAGGGCGGACGCCGCGGAGCCGCCGCCGGCGCCCGCGGGCCCCGCCGCCGCCGTGTCCGTGCGCAGGAACTCGGGCGCCGACAAAACGCCCAAGTCGAAGGCGACCAGCGCAAGGACGTTGTTTACATATTTTAATGTGGACAGTGCGCAGGCGCCAGTTCAGAGTAGCGCTAAGTAGCGCGCCGGCGACTGCGTGCGACTGATTAGTATTGTAAGGTCGTGATTGGACTCGATTAGTATTGTAAGGGAAATAGTTTGTAATATCGTTTAATAGAGCGGAGAGGAGCCGGATTTCATCGTGCGTTAGAGGATGGCGCGACTCCATTAGTTGTGATGTTTTGTGTTGGACCAATGCACGGAACGCCGCACGCCGCGCGCCGCACACGGCTGCTGTTGCGTCCGCGGACGTCTGTCGCATGAGTTGGTAGACGTTGGAAGCCGCCTCGTCGGCGCGCTACTTGTAAGTTTAATTGGAGTCTGTCTTTACCGAGACGTGCTTGTCCAGGTGTTGACCAGTTTCAAGGTTTTTAACATGTCCCTTCACAATGGAATAACTAATAAATGTGCACACCTGACGCCAGCGTTTTCATGTTATCGTCGCCCCATTATCGCCTCGGGCCGCTGTTATCACTTGTCGCCTCCGCGCCGCTGCTATCTTTGTAACGGCGACGCGTCACGTGACTGCGGCGCCGTTATCTTATCATAACTATACTACATCATCCTTGTAAGCTGGGCTTTACTCAACAACAGCGCGGCGGCGAGGCGGCGAGGCGGGCGAGCGGGCGAGCGGGCGAGCGGGCGAGCGGGCGAGGCGCGCGAGGCGGGTCCGCTTCAATAAAACAATGCAGTACGATGTGCCGTTGCTCACTCTTTATTACGCTTGTTAGTTCAATGTATAAAACACAATATAAATTATCTTGTAAAATATCACCACTGAGTTGCATCATGGCCGCGCCGCGCCCGCCGCTTCCTGCCGCCGGCCTCTGTGTCTAGCAGCAACTCTAGGGGCGGGGGCGTGGGCGGGGGGCGGCCGCCGCACAATTTGTTACACCTACTACATCTAACCGGCTCGCGCTACACTTACGCTGTGTACATACAATCTTTACCAAGCGACGTTTCATCTTCAAGTCCTTACTTTTATCGTATTCATTTGAAAATTTGTTAAATGTCCGAGTTCACCGATCCGTCCGCGCCGCCTTCCGCCGCCTCGCGTGCTCCGGCGACGCGGCGACAGTGACGGAAATGTTCAGCTCTCCTACGTCTACACGCCAAGTGGCTGCGGGCGGGGCGGGGCGGGGGCGGCACACTCGTCCTGAGACAAATTGATGTTCTAAGGCCAAGCCACTCTGACGACACTTCTGCCCGGGCGGCGGGCGCGCTCGCCAGCACGCAGCACGCAGCACGCAGCACGCAGCACGCAGCGGCCGCGCGGCGCCGGATGTTGCGTCTACGGCCACATCCATCACAACTTGTACACGACTACCGAGAGCGCGGAGACAACCGGCCCGCGGCCGCGGCGGCACACGTCGACATCTCTGCAGCTTTTACACAAGTCTACCATCAATAAAATAACTACTAATAGTTTTTCTCCGAGAGTTGTCCACTGCGATGTGGTGCGAGGGACGCGCGCCTCGGCGACCTCGGCGACCTCGGCGACCTCGGCGACCGCGCCGGCGCCAGCTGCCGGCGGCCATCTTCGCCTCCTCATAATCGCACGTTTGCTTTAAATGAAGGGCAACACTCGTCCCCGCCGCCGGGCTCACATCCGCTAAACTACTTGCTCACACTTTTTATATGATTTTGTTGAACATTAAAAGAACACTCGTCCGCCTCTTGCGGCGCCGGCAGCTCTGCGCGCCCGCACCCGCGCCGACTACTGCTGCCATCGCGTTGTTCTGACTGCGTGTATGAAGTAGGTTCGAACGAGCGCAGGGGATCCGCGCTCGCCGCCGCCGCCGCCGCGCACACTCTTTGTACTTTGATCATTCGAGTGCGGAGGACCCGAACACTGGGGCGACAGGCCCGCTCTCGAGGCGCCCGTGCCCCGTGCTCGCTGCGCACTAATGCTAGACTGCTCTATCGTTATAAAAGCTGTTAGGAGCGGAGGTGGGCGCTATCCGCCGCACTCCGCCGCGCCGCCTCTGTCAGCCGTGCCGACGTCGAATGCACGAGGTGGTCCGCGGCGCCGTCCCGGGCCGGCCGCGCGGCTGCCGCGTGCAGCAGGCGGCGCGGCGTCGCACGCACAGCAGAGTCACTGGAGCGCGCGCCGGCCGCAGCGCGGGGCGCTCCTCGCACTGGACGTTCTGTAAACATCAACATTTGGAACATTAGCTAAACGCAACTTTAACTTCTGGCAGCAGATCCCAGCTTGCATCTTGATCTCAAAAAATGTTTAATATATTATAATGAGCACGTGCGCGGTGCGCTGGCGGTACGTACGCGTGCGCCGAGGATCACCAGCAGAAGACGGAGAGCTCGCCGTGCGCCGCGCCCACCGCGCGCCACGAGCGCACGCCGCCGCCCACCTTCAGCTGCACACAACACACGCCCACTTGCAGTCTGCACCTAGCACAGCTCGCTCGCACACCCTGCGCACTACGCTGGTGCCGCCGTCGCGGGCTCGGTGCGCGCGTCGACTATCATGGTCGCATCACACTTTGTGTTCAATTATATACTTAGAATATTTGAAAATAGTATTTCAAATAATATATATTACATGCATTTATTTTGTAACTGCCAACTTTAAAAGTAAAGAGCCGAAGGCGCGGTGGACTTGACATGGGAACGCACAGACAGCCGCGGCAGAGTTGCGTGTCGAGTAGTCGCCGGCGGCGGGCACCGACCACGTGCGTGTCGCGTGTGGCAGCGTGCTGCCCTGGACGATGCGTCCACGCGAGTATGCCGGCAACGCAAAACACAGTTCCAGTTCCTAGGGAGCGCGGCGCTGCGCCGGCCTGCGCGCG
The DNA here is from genome assembly GCA_027563995.1 of Papilio gigon. Classification (NCBI taxonomy): domain Eukaryota; kingdom Metazoa; phylum Arthropoda; class Insecta; order Lepidoptera; family Papilionidae; genus Papilio; species Papilio gigon. Next base: position 8,020,283 of record JAODUI010000030.1, read on the forward strand.
CACCGGACGCGCTCCATTCAGCCGCGCTCGACGACTTCCGCCGAGCGCCATTCACCGCGCCGCGCCCGTCGCGCCGCAATTAGGTCCCAGCGCCCAATCCTAAACATACCCACGTCCAGGGACCCATCACCGAGTCAGTGTCCCTGTCTACCCAATATGCCTACCTCTGCCGGCTCACTGACGGTAGCTCATCTTCGTACAAAACGATAATATAAACAAAACTACTAGAAAGTTCGAACTGAAGGCGTAAATTGCGCTCGTCGCGTCGCACAGGCAAGCCGGCAGTTCGTCGACTCGTCTTTATCTGGGCCTCATCCGCGCGGTGTCCTGCCGGCCGATAGCGGCCGATAACGGCGCTGCTTTGTTAACAAGCCGGTTGGATCACAGCGAGCCGCTCGCCGGACCGACAAATACCGCCAACATCTCTAACATTTGTGGAAACATAATTAAACCATTTTGTTAAACAATTCTAATAATATCAATTAGCTGTCTTATTCCACGGCACCGCAACTTACTGCACGGGTCGGACGCGAGGCGCGCCGGCGCACATAAAAGTCCAGAGCTTCACGATCTTTGCCGATGACCAAGTCCTGAATTCCATCCCCGCGCCCTCAATTCGTACTTCGTTTTCGTATCTCCAGATATCTATATAACTATGGCAAGGAAAATATCGTGCTTGAACCTGCATACAGCTGCGAACACATGCAGAGATGTGTGCCGAGTCGACCGCCCGACGCAGGGCCAGCGCGGTAGCCTAGGGCCTGCTCTCGCCTAACAGAGTAGCGGGCTCGAGGAATTAGATTTTATCAGATGGAAAAGGCATTAACATCCCACGTTTTCTATTATCGCGATGTCGTCTGATATATTGCTATTTACAAAGGTTGTTTGTACTTTATGGACTTAATTTTA
>JAODUI010000030.1:8043646-8056456 GCA_027563995.1 Papilio gigon
TTGTCAGCGCCTCGTGCTCCCGCGCCGCGCAGCAGAACGCGCGCCGGAACTCCCGCCGGTACTTGCCTGCAACCAATACTAATTTTTCATAGCTAAAGTCAAGTCTCGACAGATCGTGTTTAACACGCACTCGTACCACCATGTACGCGGCCTACACCTACAACTCAACACACACCAGCGCCATGTGTTATGTTGGCTGTCGTGGCTTGTCTGTGCGATTCTCTTAACATTTATGAAAATTTTAAACCCCATCTATCATCATTATTTTTAACATAAAAACTATACATTTGTTCACCTAAGACGCATAAAGTTGTATTTCAGAAAGAAATCCCTATTATTGTTAAACACAGCAGGTAAGTAAAATAGAATAGGATGTAGTGCAAAACAGGAATTCCATTTTTGAATCGGCCCCTTAACTAGCAAACTGTTGCCCCTGCGGCCCGTCGCCCCGCGTTGGGCAACGTCGGCTTACACCAAAACTAGGCGCGGTCGCGCATTGAGCCATTGGTCAGATTTGAAGAAACGTTGGATAAAGCTGAACTGCCTCGAAAACACATCGTTGCGTTATACACTATTAGCTGCCCCACGAGCGGACGGGGCGAGGGAACGGCGAGGGAACGGCGAGGGAATGGCGAGGACCGGGTGGAAGGGAAGCTGCAATGCTAGGTAGAACTTGAGCGTCGTACACCGGCAGCTGCAATCGCGTCGGCCCGCGTCAAGGCCTAACTCGGCCCCGCGGGCGCGTGGCTGGGGACGGGCGAACACAACCAGATACAACCAAGTCAACATTTATTACACAACATGCCGCCGGGCGCGCGCACTGCACGCCACAATACGTACAACAATTAAATTGTTTACACTTTTATAAATCATTACAATACAATAAAGTGCGACTAACAGTCACGTGTAACAACAGCAACACGACCACGACCAGCGACAGGGCGCCTGGTAGGACACGTCGCAGCCCGCCAGCCGCCTACGGCACTATTTTGTTGGCCACGCCACGTCCGCTCCCCGGCGCCGCGGCGTCCGCCCGGCGTCCACTCGGCGCCCGCCCACGGCGCGGCGGTCCGCGGCGAGCGGCGAGCGGCGCGCGGCCGCCGCACTATCAAATACTACAACACTTTCGCACGTATTCGTTACTAATAACATGTATAAAATTACAATAAACCTAATTAACGCAATAACAAATGTGACGGGGCGCCGCCGGGGCTGCGGCACAGCGCCCGGTTGGCCGCGCGCAGTGCGAGTGACAGCGCTCCCGCTGACCAGGTGCTGTGAGAGTGTGGACTCCGGTACAACGCGACATTTAAAATTAGGTAAAATCAACTTCGTAAATATCAAGATTCAAATTGACTGAATGTCGTCGGCTGTCGGCCGCCCCCCGCCCGCCGCCCGCCGCCGACAGCTAGCCCCGGCGCTCGAGAGCTAATCAAACAAACAGTATTTACAAAAACTTAAAAAGATGTTCAATAACGCGCGGTCACAGGAAGATCAGCTCATCGTTGAGGTAGTCGGGGTGGTCGCGCACGAACTGCTGCAGCTCCTCCAGCGCCCGTGTGAACTGCGCCAGCTGGTCGGCGGGCGCGGTGGGCGCGACCGGTGCGGCGGGCGCGCTGGCCATCAGGTCGCGCAACAGCAGCTCGGTGGCGGCGGGCAGCACGTAGCGCCGCTGCGGCGTCACCAGCGGAACCACGTTCGCCTCCAGCCCGGAAATTCTACAATAACATTGTTCAAGATTTTAAGACCGACCGCGAAGTTCGCCTCAAGTGGTTCGTCCGCGGTGAGGTGCTAATATCTAGGTCTATCATATGACCTGGGCTGACTGGCCAATACCTCGCGGAGGCGAGTACAACAGTGCATGCTCACTCTGCCACGTAGTACTTCCGGTAGGGATGTTGGTGCGGCAGCGCGGCCTCGCACATGAGCCGCAGCGCCAGCTGCAGCAGGGCGTCCGCGCAGTGCGGCCGGCGCGGCGCCACGCGCGCGCCCAGCAGCGGCTGCTCCACTGCGCACGTCACACCGCACACTCGACTACTTTACTATGTAACTGTCGCCGAAATACTTTTGTAACAGAAAACATCGATTTAACAAAGGTTTTATCAAGTTGAGTGAACATTGTTTGTCCGTCAGTACGATGGCATCGAGGGCGTTCCGTCCGCCTCGCCCAACTACGGGCGGAACACGTGCGCGGTGTGCGCGACCAGCGCGCGGTCGATCGCTCCGCGCCTGGTGCGAGGTGCGCGGCGAGGAGACGTTCAAGCAGAGAATGTGCTCTTGTCGTTGCCCGGTCGCGACTGTGCGCTACACGAGTAGTTAAATCGAGCGCTATTTGCGTACACTTTTAATTGGTTTTGCAGAATATGTAACATTTCTATTCTTATAAAGAACAATTAAAATTTTCTTTAATTTTTATGATCCTCTAATATTATTTATCTAGTATTTGGAGCTGTCATTGTCAAGCGTGGTAAAGATAGATTTCAAAAACGTTTTTTTCAAAAATGATATGAAAAGTGTAGTTCGTAAAGTTCATAAGACTGCGCGGGCGCGCCTTCAATGGCGTTTCGGTTATTTCACGACACGCCGCACATTTTCGTTCGTGCCAACATCGGAATAAGTGCAAAGAGGAATAGACAACAATATATATGTAGCTGGAACTCTAGGGTTACATTGATAAACAAGGCTGCCCAGAGGGCGCGGCGCGGCGGGTGCTTACGTGCGAGCGTGTACCCGCGCTGGCGCAGCTGCGCGGCGTACAGGCAGGCGGCGGCGGGAGTCTGCAGCAGCACTACGCGCACGTCCTCGCGCCCCAGCAGCGCGCGGAGCCACTCGCCGGGTGCGCGCGCCGCCTGCGCGCTCACCGCCGGCGAGTACAGGTCGTACACCTGCACGCAGACCTGGTTAGTATGCAAGCGGGCAGGGCGGCCGCTCTGGTCGGAGGACAGCTAGGCGAAGCGCACCCTGTCGGGCGCGGCGTGTTGCAGCAGCGCGGCCAGGCGGCGCGCGGCCGCCAGCAGCGCGGGGCAGTCGCGCGCGTACAGCAGCAGCACGCGCACGCCGCCCGCAGCCCCCACCGCGCCCTCCGCCGCGCCCGCCTCGTCCCTGCAACGTTGCAAAATACGTAGGATGATAGCTGCGTGTGTGCTCAGTACATCCATGTCTAGCATAACATCGTGTACGTACGCGGTGTGCAAGGTGGACGGCGGCAGGAGACGCGCGCGGCGCAGCAGTAGCGCGGCCAGCCCGCACAGCGCCAGCGCGCCGCACGCGCCCGCAGCGCCCCACCACGCCGCGGCCCACGCTCCGGCCGCGCCCGCCACCTCCGGTTCCGCCTCCGCCCCCCTGCGCTCTGCAGCCATCGGTGCCACTATTAGTTTCACTGTCTTTGTAAATCATTATTTCACATTAAACAATTGAAACTGTCTGTTACCGGGCGCCGATCGCAGCGGCCGCTTCATTATGTATGTGCAGCTGTGCAGGTGTACAGGTGCACACAGTGAGCGACTTACCAAACTCTACGTAGGCGATGTCGCCGGCGATGCTGCCGTACGTCCAAGGCTCCTTGTACACGAACAAGAGGCTGTAGGCGCCTGGCGGCACGCGCAGCCGGCACGCCACAGTGTGCACGGCGCTGGTGCAGTTCTCCGTTACGTCCCGCGACTCCACCGCCTCCGCGCCGCCCTGCCGACACGCGCGCCCGTCACTGCCCGCACGGCGCCCCCGCCGCCGCCGCGGACGCAAGCGGTGGGATATGGAGCGTGAACCGTAGTTCAGCGTTTCGAATGGCCGCAGTAATTAGTTTTTCATGAATTCTAAACTAACGCTTGCCCACGATCCCACCTGATGCCGAGTGATGATGTGCTCGAAATATGGTACGTGTTGGTTTAGTAAGTGCCTATTCACTCTTCTCTTGAAGGCCCCCAAAGCAACTTATTCCACTCCGTTGCAGTGCGCACAATGAACGATGATTCAAATCGTTTCGTTCGAGCGCGCGGCACAGCGACTGTGAAGAGGTGAAGCCCTGCCGTGTGTCTGAAGGTCCGATGGTAGAATGGGGATGGGGGAATTAACTCGTGTAATTCCAGTGCACACTCTCCAAAATGTAATCTGTAAAACACCGAAGGCCAGCCACTCCGCGCCGGTGCTCAAGACTTCATAAATTTAGGTAGTTACTACCAATTATAGCCACGCCTCGACTACCAACCGGTACCTGGCCCAAGTCCCGACTATGACGTAATTAATTACCAACACTCCATCGTGCCCTAACGTCAGTCGCATTATTCAACTTTCTTACTTGCTTGCATCATACCATTTTTTCTAGTTTATTGCAATCCTTTCCCGTATAAAGCACAACGCGCCACAAAATGGAACAATTAAGTACAATTTCTTAGCTACATGCGCTGCGAGGGAACTCCATTCAACAAAATAAAAACTGATCAAAACGACGTTTTACAAGTCAACACAAAGTAGATAAAAATACGTTAGATAAAGATGTTTATCCTCTGGATAATTATGTTCATCAATTAAACAGAGGTTACCAGGTCACACACTCGGAAACACTCCCGTCACGTTGATTGGTGCGGAGCGGCGCGTCTCTCAATGTTGGAGAGCTAAGGCGCCAAGCAATGTGAAGTCTGACAACTACTATCTGAACCTCAAAGTTCTTTGGTTGTGACAAAAATAAACATGATAGTAACAATTTACTAGAATTTTAAAAAGCAAGTATTGCGTTCACTGGCTTGTGTACATCGGTGGACACGACTGTTTCCCATATAGGCATCATACTTTCGCCCGAGTCCGCACGTACCGTTCATGTGGATTACAAAAAGTATGGAATTTAAATTGATCGTAAAAAAGTGTTTAAAAGTGTACATGAGTCTGATTGTTACCTCCGACGCAGTGATGTTGTTCAATTCCACCACAAAGTGGACAGCGGGCACCGGGCCCATGAACCATTGGACCGACACGTAATCACTGCAATTGACACACGGCACATGATTACAGATAGTTGTTTCAGCAGTACTGGTGCGTCTCACAGCATCCAGCAATGACAAACATTTTGTATACCAAGTTATAATTCTATTTGTATTTGAATTCATCATCTGACCAATTCCCTATTTAACTATCTAAGTAAAAAAATGATTGATCAGGATTACTCAGTTTTATGAAACAAAAATCTTAGGTGTGCCAACATGAAGGCTTTGATATATTTTTCATAGTAGAACACCAAACAACACTTCTGTACTCACTCGTTGGACAAGGGCTTGGCGACAGGTTTGCTCTCGGCCAGAGCTGTGATGTTCGGGAAGTTATTTGTGATATACATTAACTGGTCATAACTCTCCATGCTGTGCCCTTGTTTATATAGCTGGTTCTTAATGTGGTAGCATGCTTCAAATATTAAATCAATTGATGCTGAAAAGCACACCTGTGGAATTGATTGCAATCAATTATAATACAATAACTAGTGGCTGACAATTGCTGTTATTGCCTAGATCCACCATTCCACACAAACAAATAAGTTTTCATTTCAAAGTGTGGGCATTCGATAAGACCAAAGAGAATATTATGACAACTAATGTTCTTCTGCTTCTTATAAATATGTCATGTCATTGACAGTTGTGTCAGGAATGTTTCTTGTAATTAATTTAGTGTATTTATCATGCGTTATGATAGACAAAAAATGTTTTTACACTTCTTCACTTAAACTTGAATTGCAGAAAAATTCATATTCAGTGTGTAGCATTGTGGTGTGCCAAAAAAAATCAATACTTTGTAAAAGGCCTCTGTTCCATGAAATGTACAAACTGAGAAAAAGAACAGATGCAAAAGCATTTCTACTTACATGAGAACAATTCAAATTGATATTAACATTTTCCTTAAAGTGAGAGTGAGGTGAAAATGTTCTATGGTGCATTACATTGTAATGTTGACATTGGTCCGGCGTGCGCGCCGTGTTGTAATTGACGTAGAACTCCCAATCAGATATGTTCGCGACTGACGCCGTGCACCACAGGATCACGTATCGACCATCGACTCGGTCGGGAGAAGGCTCCATGCCCACAGAATTCGTCCTTTTCACATTTGTGTTGTTGTTGCATTTTACTGTGTATTCTGCATTCACGTGAAATATTAGGATGCACGCTAAGCCTACTACATATGACATAACGACTGTCTACGTCTTCACTTAGCAGATATAGTTTACTGCCATTAAACTGTTTTCAGTTATCAGACGACACAGAACAACGGGGTTATCAACATAAACAGGAAAACTTGAGTATTATTTATTCCCAACAAATAATTCGTAATTCTTGAATTCCATCACTAAACACAAATATCAAGCTCAATTAAAAAGCGTTTCTTGACGGCTACGTTAGTGCTTCAGATTTACCAATAAGTAAATAGAAAAATGTTGTTCCACTTACATTAGATAATAGATTCGGGTTTAAATAGTAATTATACAATAGCAATAGTTATTAAGATATGGATAAAACTAAGCTTCTACCTTGTTGGAAATGGTAATTATGAATTCACTAGGTATAACAAATAAACAAAGTCCGACAAGGACCTTATGGCACTGTTTTGACATTGACAGAACGGAAGGTGCCTATAAACTTAGTGAGTTAACAGAACGCAAATATTTCTAACTTACCGATGTGCAAAATGGTAACTGCGCGTAGTAATTGCTTACTATTTAAATTAACAAATACCTCTACAAATAGATACATCTGTTGAGTGAAGATTTAAAACCTCTATGGTAGATAAGAAGTTTGCATTTAGGAAAGAGGCCACTAACGCTAGCAATTTTGTTTTGGTATAAAATATAGCTGAAAAAAGGGATCAGCGCCGGAAGTCGGCAAATTATAATTTAGCAATAACGAGATATATAATAGAATAAATATGATGAAACAATTGTTGAAAGCATGTATGTAGTCTCCATATTAGTACATAACAACGAATGTTTCTCATTTTGACGGTGGTGAAATTGTCTTCGATGAGTAAATCTTTGTTTTTTTTGTTTTAAAATAAAAGGGCAATTTACACAGTTTTAATTAGATTATGTTTACCATTAACAACAACGAGCTTTCGTATCAGTTCGCGGCAAGCGCCTGCCAATTTTTAGGAGCAACTTAAACTTAGCACATTTAAAGTTTCAAGTTTTGTTATCTCTTTTGCTCTCATACTGTCCTCTTTGCGCGCACATTAACAGTCTTCATTCCTACCGAAAAGCCAGTTTCATTTTAATTTACCGCGCTTATCTAATATCTATTCACGGGATGTTGGCATCATTGATACAAACCCTCAGATTAGTAAAATAAACCTGCACGTTAATTCATCACGTGACACGTTGCTGCAATATCGAAGACATATGAACGGCAACACAAGGTCGTGCGGCGCCGCGACGGCAGGGCCCAAACTAATATCGTTTTTTTTACGTATAAAAGTATCTTCTTGCAGTGATTGACGCACGCCCCAGCAGTCAGGAGCCCGCCGTCGAACATTCAATGTACTTTAACTAATATTTCCTGTATTCAGCACAGATGAATATTTTAGCAGAGCCGCCGGAAGAGTTGCAGCAACGCGGCAGGACGTGGCAGTAATCATTGCCATGTCTGTAAATTGTAAAGAAGGAATACGAATGTCTTCTCGTTATTACATTAATCTGTATCCATTGAGTAATGACTAGGAGTTCAATAAATTACATTTCTCATGTACATATATTATCTAATATTTTTTACACAGTATTTTCTACGCACCAATTTGTTGTGACAGAATTGCATACATAGCTAAGGCCGTGAGACCGATGGCAGAGGCGTGCAGGGCGCGCAAGGCCAGGAGACACCACGCGCTCAATGACAAGACGGTGGCGACGGCGTCCTCCAGCAGCGTTCGGTATGGCGTCAGCGCCAGCAGCGTGACCACGAGCGGCCCGTGGCTGCGCGGTAGGTCGCTGCGGGACCACAGCCACACCAGCGCCGCGCTGGCCGCGTGCTGCAGCAACGCCACGTTGGACTCGGCGCACGAGCGCACGTAGCGCCAGTCGAACTCCGAGCCGCGGGCGCCCACCCACAGCAACACGCTGCGACTCACCACCACCTATCGGAATCATTTCAATCTTACGTTTTACATTTTAACTTAGAAAAATGAATTGTAGCACATTTCGAACTAAGTGATGTGAATTTGCGACGTGTTCAATGTCGCACAATCCAGGATTTGTGTCAGCTTGTACTTTGCACAGATTGTTGGTTTACTACTGCACCAATAGAAAAGTCATCGTTAACAATACTTTACATCATATATTTTGTGCCTAATAAAGTTCCTTTTTCATCTTTATATATTCTCGGAGATGGCCTTAAATTTACATTTCATGGCCTGTTCAATATATTTACAAATCACCTGTATCTTATTATTAATTCTACGAGCCTAGTTTGTTTTCTACCGGCTCATATTATGCATGGAGATTCTGCATTATGGTTGCATAATTACAGCTCACCTCAGCACTGGCCCAACCAATTGCAGACGTCAGGATCTTTGCATGTCCCTTGCCAGGCACCGAGTTTAGAGCAAAATAGAGACCGAGCAAATCAGCAAAATCTACAGTAGCTTTGAGGACCTCCTGTAAATATCATTACAACAAAAGTAAATGTGAAATTTGACACAGTTCAAGTAAATGTGAGAAGAAATGCTATTTCATACACAAAATAAAGGTTAGGCTTTGACAAAACTGTCCAAGGAAATATAATTTTAAACTTTTGTTTCTTACTAATGTAGTGTCCATAGGAAATGGGATTCTTACCACGATTAGCCTCTTTGAGCTCCCAATGTTTTGGCACAGTTGCATGTGCCATAGTCATGGGCTGACTGAAGTTTGTGCAGTAGTGGAAAAATTGTTACATGTAGATATATTGGTCTACCTTCTTCCTATCTTGGTAGCACAAATGGGCTACTCGTTGTAAGAATTCCATTTCTTACAACCATTGAATGCTACGAAATTTCGGACTTAAGGGAAGAAGTGTTATGCCCCGGGGTACTAGTGAGTAGCAACAGACACTCTGATTACTTATTTCAAAGTGCACATCTTTCTTGTAGAAGTGATGGCATTGAGTGCAGACGGTGAGCATGAGTCAAGGCTTTCCTTATATCCACTTGATGGATCGTTTCTTGATGCCAGATGAAAACAGTATGATATTAGCAGTGCAATATAATGAGTACATATTATTACTTACAAAAAAAATATCGTATTCTCCATTAATTTGATTATCGGAATCAGGGAAGAATGTGGCGAGCAGTAACATTTTGCACAGTTGTGTGAATATGTACAAACCACCTGCATATACACATTTCGAAAACGTTGCATATTCTGATCTGAAATTAAATCACGTGTTTAACAAGTTAATTCTATTTTAATAAATGTGTTATAAAACATTCAGTTAAAGAGCTTACATTCCTGAAAATTTGTAAGCCATATGATATGGCGCATAGACTAACGCGAGACAGTTTCCAAAATGATAAAGGGTCATAGTAGCTATTTCTTACTATTATGAAAATAATATAATTGATTAAATTTACTATTTTGTGTTTTATACTATTTTGACTTATGATACTAGCATTGATTATTAAAAAAGGTTTCACGTCAAAGTTGACTTCAATTTACAAGGACAGAGGGCAGCAGCAGGTGTAACTATTTGTCGCTTGACTTTGACAGACACATTCGAAGCACAGCACAGATAAAATATAACACTCACAGATTGAAATACTCATCTGTATCTAAGTAATAAACAACCTGTCCAAAGTAAAAGCTAACACTAAACCTGCATTCTTGTGGGCGGTGAGATTGAAAATCCTACATATTCACAACACGTAGCACGACATGGGCTACAATTCATTTCTAAGAAGTTAAAATGTAAAATGTAATATTGAAATGATTGTGTTAAGCTGTGGCAATACAGTACGACAAGCCTACCTGTCCCGGTAAGAGAGTGCTGCTATCAGGGTTAGTTCTTGCAGAAAATAGGTAAAATCTGCATAGGCCTGTGACAAAGGCATAGAAAATAAAACAAAACATGACAGGACACTTACAACAAGTACCAAAAGGATCTTGTGACTTTTTTTTAGAAAAGGCTGCGCTAGTAACGTATCAAAACATCACAATTAGCTTGACTTATGTCTACTCGGCCAGATAATTTTGTCGATTTATGTCTAATATTGTTGTCAGACTATCAACTAATTCAGATTTCACAAACAAATCAAACTGCAATTATTTGGAAGAGAGTTTAATTTCATTTTGTGTTGATTTAACGTTTAGAACATTTTAACTTACACTACTATTTATATACATGCAAATGTTAATTTACGAAAATATCTTTGAAATGAAAAACAAGTTTAGTTACGATGTGACTTGTATAAAGTCAAGACAAGTAATTTGCAAACATTACTTAAATGTTAAAACCACTAAAATAGTGAAATAAGACTATTGTCGGAAAGTAATTCCTTTTTTTTTGGACCCAGTGACAGGCTTCATCGATAAAATTCAATACACACACATTCAACCAATACGGCTTTTTGTTAAAGTACACAGTCGGGTAAAAATTTTTAACATTGGCAACATTCGGTTAATGTCATAAATTTGGCGCGGAGAATTTTTTTTCTAAAATGTGCCTACGGTATTTATTAATATTACATTACGTTTGGCAATAACAAAGTTTTATTGTTTATCATAAACAAATTTAAGGCATGTTTCAAATATTTAATGTTATTAGTTACTGTTATATTTGTTTGCAACCATTTCAAAAATGTCACTAGAAAGTTTGGAAACAAAAAAAAATCTTTAATGTTGAATTAATATCGTCGAACTCCAATCATCAATATATCCTCAACTGACGCCACTCACTGTGCTAACAAGTTTATGTAAACAATATAAAGTATTCATCTTTAAAAACCTTTAGTAGGATGGATATAAAACTCCCTGGTTTTTAGTTCATGTGTATTTTTTAATTAGATTACTTTGTAAGTAAATAAAATTAAAAGTGTTGTTTTAGATGTAGTCTTCTTTATAAAATCAAAATATTTAATCATAGAATGGTGACAATGTTTTTAAAAGGGTATTGAAATCAAAGAAAGAGATGCAAAATATTGGGGTGTTTAAAAAAGGGGTGACTTTTCTAACCCTTTCGTTTTTTAGCACAGGCGCAAAAGGGTATGGGGAATTGTTATCCAATAGCAGGGCAGGTTCTGTGAGTTTTTGATTTTATTCGTCAGAGAAGGCCCATTCCCCGCTCGATGGCAGCCAACATCACTGCGACTGCGGCAGTACCCTTTGCTATTTCACTGCAGTAACCTGTCTGCTTTATTCAAACAACCTTTGCTAACAGACATCATTTAAGGTTTTAATTTAATATTGGGGAACGGTTTTACAAACTTTTTGCGCATTGTTAAGAATGTAAATGGTTCTTTAGTGATGTCAGAACGGGATTGGATTGCAATGTGTTTGGATGTTGTTTTATTGGTAAGTTTTACTATTTGTCAAGTTTTAGTAAGTCGTGTTTTCTATTCTCAGATTGCGATCTGCACATCATAATGCACGGTCATGGCTTTGTAAATGAGATGTACGGGGTTTGAGCACAGCTCCGGAGACAACAAATTGATTGTAACCATTTATCATTGTAACTGCTACTTATCAAAAAATAACAATCGTGTTGCAGGTTTTGTGTTGTGTTTCAAGATTAAATGTATTAAATAATCATTGTATAGTTTGTTGGTGTGCGAGCATTGTAAGTGTAGGTGAAGGAGGGCGGAGGGCTGAAGCAGCAGCTCGTACAGTAGATAAATTATAATGTGATCTTTGAGCTCTTAGCGATTCAGATTAGCTTTTACCCCTGGCTTTGTCAGCGCGCAGTTGGTGTAGCCTATGTTACTCAGTGGTATTGTAGCTTCCAAATGCCAAAAGAATTATTGAATTTGGTCTATTTTTTTTTGATTATTTGTTACATCCAAAAATACACATATTTTCGCTTAATACTGTTAGCGCAGGCGCAGACTTGTGCGGCGTGGTTACGAACAATTTGTAAATTACAAACAAACGTTTTTAATATGTAAATAGTTTCTGCTCTGAAGCAAGCACGGGTCCACCAAATTACAATGTGGTCGTCTCGCCGCCCAGACACACGCAGAAACAACACACGCGGTGGAATTGAGAACATGCAGCCCTTACTATTTGGAATCGGTTAAACCAAAATAATACTTTGGTCCCGGGAGTAATCTTGCACATGTTTGCCGGTGACAGTGAAGATAGGCACGGGCTAACGTTTGCGGGGAATGCTTTCAGGCTCGTTAACAATGTAGCTTCTTGACACGCGCTCCACCGCCGCTGCCGTTGACCAAATGATGAAGTGATGGCAAAGAGAACCGGCCTCGGCGCCAGAAGCTACCGTGTAGTCTGCGGTGTGAGTAGCGCTGGCGACCTGTGTACGGGCCCACGCGAGCAGCGCCCCGCGCACGCTCGTCGCCCCTCCTTCACGGCATTGTTCTCTGACAAAGGAGACGGAGCGTAAAGAATCGCAGCCATTAGCTAAATTTCCTTATTCATTTTTTTGCGCGACACCCTCGACGTGTAAGAATTGGGGAGCCATTATTTATCATGTGGAGACGCGCGCCAAGAAGAGATCTCAATCTGGCGACGGCGCGAGGGCTTTTTGCGCGCCCTAATCGATTGCGGACGGTGCAGGTGCCCGCCGCCCGCCGCCCGCCGCCCGCCGCCCTGCGCGCGACAGACGCCACATGCGGGCTGTTATCACTCGTCTGTGGCCATAG
>JAODUI010000030.1:8135438-8147075 GCA_027563995.1 Papilio gigon
TCCTTTATTCTGAATGCTGTTCTTGTTGAAATTAAGCTAGAATGTTTTAAAACATTTTCCCAATACATTAAAGATACGCGGCGGGCTACGGCCCTTGTGCCTTCAAATTGGATTTAAACATTGCGAATTACCTCTCTTTGATTCGCGGGTTAGCCAAATGGGGACGATTTATGGACGGCTCGTCCCGGGGGACTCGGGCGCCTTCTTTATCTCCCTATCCTTTTAATGCGGCGTTATCTCAGGGCGCCGATCGTGAATTCTTTCGGTGCAAGTATTACTTAGCTCTTTGATGTCAGTCTATCGTGCCCCCCCCCCCCCACCCGCGCCACTGTCACAACATTGTTCTGGCGAACAGATTTGATGCGCGGAACCTGCGGGCGCGCTCTATGAACCCGGTTCGCTGCGAATACGGTCCATTACGGATTTAACGTGTACGGCGGGACCACTGAGCCGAGGCTGTCACCCGCCCTGACCAATGACACTTGTAATGGCATTCATTGCTGTCTCTGACTTATGATGTAGCTCGCGTGCCCACCGTGCGTGGTCAAGCGTGTCGCGATGTAGCTGGACCGAGCAGCGGGATGGCTCTGGTCACTCACACACACACATTCGGTTACAAGTAAGTAATATTGTATGACGACTCGAGCGAGGAGCGATGTTGATGGTTTAAACCAGCAGCACGGCGCAGGCGCAGAGACGGATCGCTATGGTCGCGTTACTCGAGCGCTAGATATAGCTTCTACTTAATCCAAACATTAAGTAAGGCTGGGTGGGGTCATTAAGGCGGAGCAGTATTTCCAGTCGGGCCTCCTACAATTGTATGAGGCGCAGGTTCGGCCCCACAGGGTATATTGCTCGCACCTCTTGGCAAGAGCCTCCCAAAACCAGCTTCTTCCATTTGACCGCCTATAACGGAGAGCGACTCGAATCGTCAACGACCGAGCTCCTACTGACCGGCATAATCCTTTGCCTCTCCGCATTTTTACTACGCTTTCCATGGGGCGGGTTCCGAAGAATTGTTTGGCACAATTCCAACCGCCGAGTTCCGTCATCCGACGACACGACGCGCACTGCTGCATTGTGGAATGGCTGTCCTCGGCGGTATTTGTAAACCAGTTCGACTTAGGGGCAACGCATCTGAGGATCTTCTAGTATTGCAGGTGTCCATAGTCCTAGCTAGTTTGTAAACCTGTCGATGATTTTCTTCCTTCTCTTATACAAAAAATCGAAATTTGCACCTGACGTATCCGCGGGTTCGCGCCTCCCGCGACATGTGGCATGTGAACACAGGCGCGGCTGCCTGGCCACCACTCCGAGCACGCGCGCGCCGGCGACCACGCACGCTGCTGGATTATTTCTTCTATTGGTTATTATTTCGCATTACTTTTGTCTTGTGTCTTGTAAACTTGTAAGTCCTGGTTCCCTCGTGACGAGACAATGAGTACTATTTGTTTCCTTCTCGGCTCGAGCGGCAGCCGCCGGGCAGCGCGTAAGTGCACTTCATAATTAATCAAAAACACAATTTTAATTGTCATTTACTTGCGTCTATATATTAAAACCTAAATATATTCACCTGACGTGTGTTTCGCGCAGCGAGTGCGCGGCCGGCCTCGCTGGCCCTCGGCGACGCGCCGCTTGCAACAGCGCCGGACCTTTGCCGAGGTCGGTACGCAACGTGGGAGTTGCACGTGCGTCCTAGCTGTATGGAAGCGGCGGCAGCTCCGCGACCCCGGGAGCCGCGACGCCGAGGGGCCCGGTCGCCTTAGCCGCACTCGCTGAGTTCTCACGCACTCTCACTGCGTTACTCGCAGTGTATGTTTCTTAAAACTCTTATCTACTACAAGGGGCGCCTCAGCGACTCTGAGTGCGGCACGCTCTCTAGCCTATCGTTTTACCTACAACCAAATGCGCGAAGAGGGCGCTGGTCCCGCGCGGCGCACTGTCTGCCAGCACGCCAGATCGTCGCGCGTACTGTGGCGGCCGCGTGCAGTGGCTGTTGCTTCCAATTGTAATGTTACGTCGTTGTTGCAGTGTCGGGCCGCGGCCACGTCGGCGGCTTCTTCGACACGCAGATGGTGCTCGACCTCAACGGTAAGTGCTGGCGGCTGGCGGCTGGCGGCCGGCGGCTGGAGGCGGCGCTTATCTTTAATGGCGCAACCTCCGGCCGCTGCCGCTGCCGTTGCTGCTGCCGCTGCCGCGGTCGCGGTCGCGGTCGCGGAGCACGCACGTGCGCTGCGCTACGGTAACTGAGGTTTAAAGACTTTATTCCCAATAAAGACATTGCGGTCACTTACATGAGAAGCATGAAAGCGTCGTTTTAAAATTGCAAATCTTAATTTAAGAAACCTGCACCACACACCACACCTTGCGCCGCCGCGCGAAGGCGTAGTACTAACAGATTATTTCCTTCTCCCCACACGGGGACCAGAACGTGTTTCAACAACTTGGCTTTAAAAACATGGAACGAGCTCACTCTCTTGGTAGTGGACGGCTCGTGGTGGAGTGGTGCTCCCTCCAGAGCAACACACACGTTTAGCAACATAGATGTGGATATTTGCAATTAATTCGTAATTCGTCGTAGCTGCCGGCGCACGCAGCAGCGTGTTCAAGGTCATAAGTTTAGTTGTGATGTTTACAAGCACTTGGATGTAATCTTCTCGTGATAACGGCTGAGGCACACTTGAGAGCCGCCAGCTTCAGGCAGCCGTGCGTAGGCAGGTACATATTATGAACATATTTCTTTTAAGAAAAATAGATTTGGGAAGTGCGCGTTCAGCTCGTTCATTCACCCGCCGGCACCGCTGTTTACTTCACCCCCCGGCCCGCCGCCCGCCGCCGCGACCGGCCGTGTTGCCGTCGTCGGATAAAACTAAATTACAATTAAATTAAGAGAAATTCACAGCTGAGCTCTTTTTTAGCTGCGCACGGAGACACGGCGACACCGCGACGTTTCTAATTTCGACTAGGATCGCTTTTTATCCGCGTTAATTACAAGATGAATGGGTCGGCGGGCCGCGCGCCGCGCCGCTCCGCCGATGTTTTTGTGACGCGCGTGTTTCACGGAACTCAGCGGCCCCATTGTGATGCGGCTTCCGACGACCTTATTCAAATCACCGGCCAAAAAAGTGAAACGACACGTCGGCGACTCTGACCGCCGCCGCCGCTGCCGCGCCGGGTTCGCCCCCCGCGTCCCCCGTGCCCGCGGACCGACTTGCGCCTTTAAGTTATTTTGAGCAATTAAATACCATACTCGTTTTCCCACAAGCTTCACGCTCATGCACGTCATCTCGCTGCCAACACGAGATGATCCGAAAGATAAAAAACTAATAGAAAAAACAAGGTCGAAGTACGTTTAATTGGACGCGCTCGCGATTCTCAGCTGCGTCTGCGGCTGCGGCTGCGGCTGCGGCTGCGGCTGCGACGGTCGCGATCAAATACCGCAAGAACTGGGAGAGACTGAACTAATTGGAAATTGAACAATTTCGTTCTGTAACAATTATATCAACACACGTAGATGACTCATCAATTGGGCTTAGTTCGTCCCAGTCTAAGGAGGTAATTTCACTCAGGCACTGCCCTCACTCCCCGCTCCAGTCACCGACTGGATGAATTAATTACCACGAGGCAATGCTCGAGTAGAGCAAATCTAACCGCTTCAATTGAAGTCAGAGCACTGTGAGCCGACAGTGGCCGCACGCCGCCCCGCTCCGCCAGCCCGCGCCCCTCTCTACACGCACGTGCATATCTCAGCTAGCATCAGGTCAAGGCACAAACGCTATATCCTCTAACGTGGGACCAATCCAACGCGAGCCGAGACGTGCAATGTCCACGGTTCCGATTTTTTTATCCTGGTATGTTGTCCCGTGTGCCGCCGGCTGGCGGTCCGCGAGCCCGCCCGTATAGTTCCAGGGGTGTCAGATGTGCGCCGCATCTGCTGCACATTTGCCAAAATGTAAGGTAGGATCTACCAGTTGGGCGGGAAGGGGCACGTGACGGGGGCGCGGGCGGCGGCCGGCGCGTACCTGCGTCGTAACAATACATTTGCATGCAGTATTCGTGCAGATTGTAGCGAGCTGTGTCCCGCGGTCGCCCGGCGCGACGCGTTTTGTGCTGCTAAACGAAATTTAACAATAGCTTTGGAATCTCGCTCAAATGGATTGGGGAAAAAATTATTAGAATAAATAATTGGCAATGTTACTGTTATTCAAACCGTCTGCAGGACAGAGGGGCGCGCAGGCGCTTGGCGGCGGGCGGCGGGCGACGGGCGACGGGCCGCATCTGATCCAAGAATTTCTACCGCGACGTGGAAGTGTGAAAGACAATTACAATTAATGGTTTAATTTGAAAACATTGTGTTTCAATGATAGCGCCTCTCACAAGCTGGCAACCCGAGCGCTGTAGCGTTTATTTGCAAACGTGAGCGAGAGCAAATCGCAACCGAAAAAAATGTTTTGCTCTCAAATTGGCACCTCGTTTACCTGCGCCGGCGCCGGCCCGCTACCTGCGCCGCCGCCCCGCCGCGCCGTCGTCTAACACGTCCTATGGAGAAATTATTTTCCTTCAGCGGAACTAATAGTTGAAAGTTTACGGACACACTGTTGTGAATAAATATTCAAATACCGTCACCGAGTTTCTGGAAATACGTTCCCGAGCGCGAGCACACGTCGCGGGCCTCGCACCGGACTCGAGCCCGCGACTGCCGCGCCGGCGCCTCGCCGCTCGCGCAACCATTGCGCTGTCGGCGCTCCCTTACATGAGAGCTAAATTAGCTCCGGGAGCTTCCTCGATCATTTTTTTATTATTGGGAAGAATAGTTACTCTAGTAAACTTTATGTACTTATTCGCCGACAACATGCTGCGTAGAGGAAACTCCAAAGCGAGGTTGCACTTCGGTTACGAATCCCCACATGTTTCAAGCTCGGCCGTGGAACATCTCTACTGTAGCCCGTCTTGCAGGCGTGCCGCGACGCTGATTAGTTCCCAGAACACCGCCGGTCCCACGGGCACGGCTTACATAAACATACAGATGTTTAATCTGCCAGAGGAAATCTATTACACCGCTCGCTTCCCCGGGCGCTGTAGGTCTAGTCGCGGACTTTCTATTCTGTTTGTCAGAGACACAGTTATTTATTGGCCTCGAGGGACGGCGGCGATGGTCCCCGAGTGAAGCACGCGCCCGGGCGGCTGCGACTTCGGCGGCCACGAAGGAGAGCGGCGCATAGAACAGTCGCGTCAGGCTCGGACTGGCCCGACGCGCCAGACGGTTATCATCATCAGCCCTTGTCTGCTCACTGGTGGTTGTTGGCTCGCGGCCCACGCCCTGCTCGGAGGGAATCGTCCGTTCCGCAAATTAACTTTCTTCTACGTTACAAACTTATTTTCTTGGTTGGAATCATTTGTTGCAATATAACCTTTATGAAACCTTTTGTCTCACTAGGTCGCTCACTGAGCGGCCGAGGTGTCGTAAAAAGTGTCCGGAGAGAAGCGGCGACAAAAAGTACCCGGCGACCCGGCACTTTCTAATTTATTGCTCCACCGAGGACGAAGACGGACACCGGCGGCTGCAGAGCGCCGGTACAACAGTACCGCTGGCGCGACCCTCCCCACGCCGCCGCCGGCGCCCCTTCAACCAATCAACTTATTGTCATTCTTTGAAACATTACAAAATTCACAACGGAACATCCTTAGCTTGTCCCTAGTTGACAGAATTTGCGGGGGGAGGTAACTATTGCGTCATCTAATAATGAGGCTCCAGCGATGCGAAGGTTAACGCATGTTAATTATTTTACTTTAAGTGTTTGAAGAATGTCGATGTTGCCCGGCGCGGCGCGGGCGCGGCGCGGCGCGGCGCTAGTTCATCACTTGCCCGCTAGAGCGTTGCGGCGCAGCGCATGCGGCGCATAGCGCAAGTGTAACGGCGCGCGGGGGTGACTGACATGCCTTGATATTTGAGTGTGCGAGCGCGTGCGCGTGCGCGTGCGCGGCAGGTGTGCGTACCCGACGCCGCCGCCGCTCGGGTCAAGGCCGCCGTCAAGGTCGTGCAGCAGCGGTGGGTGAGTCTCGGACTGCACCGAAATGTAAATGAACGCGGGACACTCTGAAAGTTTTGAGAAAGTAAAAAACGAACTTTGATCAAAAAAATATTAATACTAAATCTTTTCAAAGAACTCTTCGCCGGCTTCTAAACTAAGTTCCATGTGTCCCAACCAAAGTTCAAAACATTTTTTTCATTCCTCTGTAGACATCTCTCCCGCGGCTTTCCCAAACGCTGCCTCTTGCGGCCTCATCCGGCCATGTTAACTGTATTCCTTTGAGCTGATTTTTAATTTTAGGGAATAAAAAGAAGTCACACGGAGCAAAATCAGGATCGTAAGAAGGGTGTCCCGAGACTCAGAACGTTGTGAAGTCCAGGAAGTGCCTTGTTTTGATCGAGTGCGTGGGGTCGTGGTCGTGGTGACGACGGACTCCGCGGAGCCCGGTGGTCGGACGCTGGTAGCTCAAGCAGAAAAAATTCCTGGCAGGCATTATGTGCTGTACCATTCGTCGATAATGCTGCTTCGTTCTAGAAGTTGAAATGAAGTACCCCACCAAAGTGAAGTAGCCAGCAATCAACATTTTCCCCGCTCTCCTCGATCTCTTCACTTTCGTAGGCGTTGATTCATTTTGAAACAACCAAAATGTTGACGCTTTGTTTCTGGATCGTATTGATAAATCCAGGATCCGTCCCCGGTCACCATGTCGTAAATGCGTCGTGATGAGCCTGCATCAAAATTCGTATCATATCACGGCACCATTCCACACGGGCCTGACTGTGAGATTAGGTGAGGTAGTGCGGCGCCCGGCGGGAACTATCCTCCTTACGCGAAGGTGCTCGTGCAATCTCTTGTGAACACTTTCTGAACCAATCTACGCACTATGCTGAATATCTTAGTACGTAATTAGTCTGTTTTCTTGAATTATTTTTTTAATACCAGCACACTTTTATCGGTGACAGCCGAAGTAGGACGACCACTCCTTTGTACACCCCCCAAAGTAAGATGGCCGCGGTCGAACTCGGTATGCCAGCGGTAGATGGTTGCTTGTGAAGCTCCTTCCATAATAGCAATTCGAAGTCGATCAAATGACGCGGCAAGTTTTAAGACACATTTGAAGTCGTAAACATCATAGCACGACAATGTGGTCGGCGCGGAGCCATTTTTAATGAGTCAAGATAATTTGAATTGGCTCTCAACAAATTGGGGAGGGAAATATGAAAATCGAACAGTGGTATTTTTACTTTTAAATAATCGAAGTTTTCAAAATAATTACGAGTGGCCAATGTCTCATACAAAAAAACTTTTTTTCTCAAAACATTCTGAGAGACCTGGTATAAAAGCAGTTCGACGCAGAACAATTGAGTGGACACGGCGCAGTAGTGCAAAAAATGTTGGAGGTACATGCTTAAGGTGCGAACGAGGACTTAAGTTTAGTGTCGCATGAGGAAAACGGAACTCCGCCGGCGCGATGCGTCTAATAAGGAAGTCGGGTGTCCCCCACCCCTCCCCTTCAACCGGCTGAGACTTGCTGCATCCAAATATACCATACGTGTAGATACAGACGCAGGGGAGGTTCAGCACGACACCTGACTCACTGACGCACACGGGGCCAAGACTGAGAATATCGCGCCGTGTGTCCTGAGGGCCACGCGAGCATCGACATACCCAAGAGTAACTTTTTGTTAAAAGATGGAAGACCAGTTTTAATAATAAATTTTGACGGATATTTAAGATCGATGATAGAAGATGGAAGAGGCAGGAAAGCCCGTTAGCCAGTGGCGCGGCTGTGGGCGCCGTGGCGGCGGCTCGCGGCCGGCGCTCATTAAAATGACTTATTATTTAAACATTGTAATGAACCGGCCGCTCGGCGCACGGAGCGGCTTCGGTCCACAAAGCTCAGCAATCCTTCATCGGTCTCTAGACTATAGGTACTCCGAAACGAGTGACATCATTGTTAACCGCCAGGGCTGCAAATGCAATAAGCATTGTCATGCCGTGCTGACCTCCGCTACAGGGGACCAATGCTCCCGCCGCGCCCGCCGGCGCTGCTAGTCCACAGCGCCAAGCCCGCAGCGTTTCACGAGTGCTCTGTTATACAGTCACAAAGTCATACGCTTGTCTTCGAGCGTCAATCAAATTAATAAATTAATAACTTCTAATAATATAAAAACGATTCTCGGGATTAAAAATGACTTGTCCTACTTTGGAAGATCCCCGTGTCGGTTGTAGGATAAGTTTGCTGGATGCGAGCAGACGCGCGGAAGGCGCGCAACAGCGGCATGGTGCGCGGGCCCCAGAAGCTTATCTGAATTTTAAATTGCCGCCCCTTACCCCTCGTTCAACTGCGGCCACATTCCTAGCGCGCTTGCCAACCCGCCCGTATAAACCCAATCAACTGGCTATTTTTGTTGCGCGCCGGCATTTGACAGATGATTTCACTTTGAACTTCCCGAAACCAAAAGTTTCTATGCGAACATTAAGGACAAGGATCGTCCGGGATACGGCACGCATGCGTCCCGCTTGCGGCCGGCGTGCGGCCTGATGCGGCGAGAACTACACTGTGCCCTATTTCATTTCGTTAATACGTTTCAATGTTTTATAGAAGTACTTTGGCAGACAAGTTTTAAATTAGGTGCAGGACAAGTAACAAAATCCAGTCAGCGCACGAGCGCACAAGCGGAACACCGCGATGCCGTCAGCGCTGCAGACCCGCAGCTGACATACTGTGAACGACAAGCATGTTCACCGAACTTGCAGAACATATAAGTATTGCTGTCGCAGTCGTGTATGCAGCTATGTTTGTTCACGCTACTCGCACCACGAGGTGACCTGAACGGATCCCTGATTTCGAGAAGCTAGGAAGTTATTCGACCGGTGTTCCACCCTTTCGGGGTGTCCATTGAATTGATTCATCTCCCAGTAATAGACAAAAACTGGGTAGAGTAGCGAGACGCGCGTGGCGCCGCCGAGCGCAACTTGTGAGTAATTAAAGGAGGTGACTGGAACAAACTTACGGTGCGCTTTCTTATCCGAAGCTATTGAGAGATCGGGAGGTCTTTGTCGAAATTTCCACTCGAGAAGATCTTGGATAATACCGGCCAATTAGCGTGCGCCTGCGCGTTGCGCGCCGGTCGATCGCGGCCTCGTGTGCGCTTATTACAATCCTCACCGCCGTAAGAGAATTGCGTGATAAACGAAACTCGACACCGACCCGGTATTGATGGATTGATCCGGCGCAGTCGCGCCCCGCGCCCCAGGCCCCTCCGCCGCGTCCGCACCGTCAGATCTGACACGTCTGTGACTCGGCTTAGAATTTTGCTAAAGTTTTCTGATCTTTTTATCATAAATTGGTGTTAACTGTGACAGTGACTCGCGCCACTGGCACGGACATCCATTCCACCTCTGTCACCCCTTGCCCGTTCCTGTGCTCGTGCTCGTGTCGCCTGCACGGTGAAGTCCGTCTAGAACGATCCAGACCGCCCCTGCCACTTTTATTGACTTTTTGATCTTGACTTGGTCAATGTCACCTGAAATTCTAATTTGAAAGGAATTAACTTGGCAACTGTCACTACCTGAAATTCTAATTTGAAAGGAATTAACTTGGCTAATGTCCCCGCCTGAATTTCTAATTTGAAAGGAATTAACTTGGCCAATGCCCCCCTCTGAAATTATAATTTGAAAGGAATTAACTTCACTAATGTCCCCGCCTGAAATTCTAATCTGAAAGGAATTAACTTGGCCTATGTCCCCGCCTGAAATTCTAATTTGAAAGGAATTAACTTGGCCAATATCCCCCTCTGAGATTCTAATTTGAAAGGAATTGACTTGGATATTGTTCGTAAGAAACGGGGATCTTACCATGATTAGCCTCTCTGAGCTCCCGATACTCCGGCACAGTTGCGCGCGGGCACGGGTCGACTGAAGTTTCTGCGGCAGTACGAAAAGTATTACAGGTAGCCACATCGGTCTACCTTCTTCCTAATTCTGCGACCGCTGCTATTGTTCGAGTTCTCACTGCAGGATAAGTCTGCCCTCAGTTCCGGGTTCACTTCTCGTCAATACACACTTACTTGAAGTCGGCTGCTGTCCCGATTTATTATAATACTGGATTACTGGACTCCGGCACTCGACAATTTAAACCCGTGTTCGCGACTTAAATGTTTCCACTTGGTAATTCAATAGCCTCGTTGACCAATCGTAGCGCACCGGCGTCCTGTCTCTGGGATATAGTCGTCACCGTTGTTTTCGTTCCATTTTTTCTAAGTCGATGTTAGTGCCGCCCCGCGCCGCGCCGCGTCGGCGCTCGCCAGGATCGTATTTAGATAAAGCAAAGATCGCCGGCCGGCCAAGATAATAATGACCGATATACTTTATAAGCAACATTCAAACGTTCGGTTCGTGTCTTTTGTTAGCGATCAGTTCTGTAAGAAACGGGGTCTGTGGCAGCGCGAGCAGGGGGAGGGGGCGGCCATAGGACGATGACCCCGAGACGATTAATAAATTAAGATAACAAATTAAAGCGAGGACGCGGACAAAGCGCGCTTTGTCTACTGCCGCCGCATCCCGCGCCCGCGCCCCGCCCCTGGCCCCCCGCTGCCCGCGGTATTCATAAAAAATCGCGGTAAGTCACGTGACAGCGTGGAGCTTTGTTTGACGCTTTTTTCATTTACAGATGTTCGTCCGACGTGTAGTGCCGGTCTCTGCCGCTGCGGCGCTGTGCTCGGCGCCGGGATCACGACATACACGTAGCTATAACGTAGTCAAGAGACTATGCAATGCTAATGCTATGCGTATGCAAGAGCATTGCGTCGTTGATGGCAAAGGCCGTATCAATGGAACAGGCCGTTCGATTCGAGGTGACTGCGCGCTGCGCAGTACGCCCTCCCCGCAAACCCCTTTCCGATCGGCTGCACCTAAAATTATGTTCTTCGCAGCGCCTTGTCCGACGTTCGCAGCAACTAAGGCGTTTGAAAATAATTAAAATTTGTCTAATTGAAATTAGCAGGAAACTAGATTGCCGCCGCCGCCGACCGCGGTTGCGCACGGCACACACGTGTACACACGCATAGCATACGTAAGGCTAGAGAGGTCACGACAAAGACTTTGGTTTATAAGATTTATAGATGAGGAAATGTTCTTACTTTCGGTGCGACGTTTTGGAATAACGTTACGTAGCGCAACGGCGTGCGGCGTGCGGCGTGCGGCGTGCGGCGTGCGGCGTGCGCCGCACAGTGTGCGATGCCGCGCCGGATAGTGAGCGCTGGAGTGGTGCGAAGAAAGCGCGGGCGAGGGGCGGCCGCCGCAAGCCACACTCACCCTTGCCGCGTCGTGCGCAGAGCCGGCAGTCGCTCGAGGATCATATTTAAATGAGCTCAATTTGCGAATGATAGCATCGCGGCGCCGCGGTAATTGTCATATTGTTGTCACTGCAACTCTCGTTCCGCGCCGCCGCGCCCCGCCGCGCCCCGCCGCGCCCCGCCGCCGCACTCGTAGCCGCGATCGTTGCCGCGCTCGCCGCCGCCCACGACACTTCCTACATCTGTGGGAAGAACACTTATAATGTTCTACATTCTTCGATTTCGTCAAAATGACAAATCCTCCG
>JAODUI010000031.1:29518-42870 GCA_027563995.1 Papilio gigon
ATAATAATATAATAAATCCAATTAAATCTTTAAAAGTAAAAAATGGATGGAATGGAATTTTATCAAGATTGCTATTTCAGAATAGACGCGCGCGCAGCAGCGGCTGCAGCGCTGCCCACAACCAGTCGTCACGCGCGGCCGGCAGCGCAGCGCCCAACAGCGCCAGCGCGCCCAGGCTACTCGCCACTATAAACAACGCTTGCGCTTTTCTCTCTTCCACCTCTTCCGTCCTGCAATTGTTTAAACAAATGTAGAGGAGCGCTAAACGATGATGACCACGACCAGTCTGACAGTCGCGACCGTCCGCGGACGGCGGAGGGTCAACTCATACCGCGCTACGCGGGGGTATGAATAAATACTGACGGCAATACACGCGCGTGATCGGCTCCAACATGGGAAAGCAGGCGACATCAGCCTCGTGGCCACGTTTTACTTAGCTTCTCCCCCTCGACCAGCAGGCGCTTAGAACGGTAATGTACATAACACACGCGCGCGGTTTGAATGAATCAAGGTAGTTCAGGGTAAGGGCCGCGGCCACGGTACCACGCACTTGTTGAGGAGCTTTCCCTCGCCGCTGTTTATGATGTTGTCCAGCAGCGTGCCGCTGATCTCCTCTCTGCAAAACGACATCGCCTCTCCCAACTTGTCCTCCGGAAATGTACTCTATTGGGAATTAGAGATGTTAGTCCAAAGATGACTGGTCAGCCCAGCGCCGCCGCCGCGCTCAGCGCGCGCGGGCCAGCTGACACTAATTCGTCAACGCTCAGCCCGAGCGGCAGCAACTACGGTGCGAGGTGTCGCTGTGTGTGCGCCGGGCGAGGTAGCGGACCACGTGCAATGCGAATAGGAGCAATAGCAAAATTATTTTATGAACCAAATTTAAATTAGGCAATGTTGTGACGTCAATAGTTAATACCTAAATATTCGATGACATGGTCATGAATTCGAATTCCGTCGTTCTACTATTGTCCTATACAATAAGTTAAGCTTATTGGGAGTGGTAAAATGCAATCTTAGTAAATTTACTAAGTAATCTGATAGAATGTCCAAATAAAAAAAAACTATTTAACAGGGAAAAAATATGTGCATAGGGTTACCATGAGCGCGCTGTGAGCGTGGTGCCTAGCGGGGCCGTGGTCGTCGCAGGCGGCGATCAGCCAGGCGGGCAGCAGTCGGCGCAGCTGCGGCGCCAACTGCCGGCCGGCGCGCGCCGCCAGCGCCGCCTGACACGCCTGCGCACACAGCGATACGGTGCTACGCTAGGCATCGCTCGCACAGAAGCTGACAATGGCATGCTTGCTCTTTGTACATGAGTAAACTACCAACCTAAAGCCTGTCGCATGTGTCTCCTAGATACAAATTAGAGTAAACTAACTCAATAATCAACACGCAGCTTAAACGACTGAGCCTGGGCACTGGAACCTTTGTGCAGACACTTCTGTTACCACCTACCTATGTACAATCGTTCAAGCTACTTTAAAACTAAATTATTTTTATTATTGTATTACTCGTTTAAATTTTAAAATTTTTTATATATCCATAATACCCAATGAATACAATTAGAAATGACCTGTGTATACTCTCGCACTTTGCGATCCCCATCTACGCTCAGTACAGGATAGAAGTGCGTCCAGGTGGGCAGCGAAGACACCACCTCCTCTGCCCCACTGTGCCTCGTCATCTCCAGCAGCTCTTGCAGCGCCTGCCATTTGCATTCAAACATGACAAACAGTTATCTTGTGTTCCGACAAAACAAGTACTGCAGCAATGTGGTGCAAGCATTGGCCACATTTTCTGGTTTTAATATAAGTAACATCTTAATCATCTCATTCTTATTTAGCCTTAAATTCCTATTTATTAATTTATTACATAAAGCTAAAGATTAATTTTTTATATGTCCTAAGTAACAAATTTCTAAGACTACTGTCTATATTTTCAATAGCAAGTCTAGCTGGCTTCAAATACTTTGTTATATTTTGGCATACCTTAGTTTTAGTGATGGGGTCTTTTTTATTGAATTTTTTGAAACATAAAGCATATTCTGTGTTAAGGCCATGCTCCAAATTAACAGCAGCTAGTGTGGGGAATATGGGTGTTAACGGCTTGCCAGTTGTTATGCCAAATATTGCTGGATCCCTTGTGGAGCTAATGAGCAACTCTGCACTGCGCCCGCTACTGGACGGCTGAAATTAACAATACAAACTGATATACATACATATTTTGTTTGGAATATTATAGGTATATATTAAGATTTGTGATTTATTTATTTGACATTTTAGCTTCAAGTTGATATATTCACGATGATATACTTACCCGAACATTATTTTTAGTACGGTCTCTTTTCGATTTTCCACCCATCGCGAAATTACGTAGAAATTAGTGGACGCAATCTGTTATACAATTTATCATAATATGCCAACAATAATTAACATAATATTAAAACAAATTTTCTAATTTGTTGCAGGTTACAATTCACTCCGTGCAAGCAATAAGACACAAAATACAGTTCGACGAAGACAATTGGAAAACAAAGATCTTGTCAGCTTGTGACAGTCGGAAAATGTGTACGATACGATATGTCATCTTGACAGTAGGCGCCGTATTGTCACCAATGAGGTAGCGGTTATTTCAAGGGTAAATGTTGCCATTTGTTTCTTTTAGAAATTCCAGAAAAACATTTAAATCGCCAATATTAGGCTAATGGATAAAACGACCCTATCATTCAAATTCTAGTTGTTTCTATTGCTAAACGTGAATTTATATATATAATTTATAGTTTATCTTGTACTTTCTTGAAAAAAACCTAAAGCGCTAATGGCATTCACCTTTTAGTTGCAAATCTCATCTGTTTTTTTGTATCAACTGACAATTTAGGAAGAAGTTAGGAAATCTTGGGCTACTGGTAACTCCCCAAACTAGCAGGCGGCAGGCGCTCCTTGTCAACAAAAAAACTACTTGGTATCATAGAGTTTGTTTGCATAAGAGTTTGTAATAGTATTAAAATACATTATAAAAATCGATATAATTTTTCTGAAAAGGAAAAAATTAGGAAATGTTTAGATTATTTCATTTGTTAATAACATTGCTTCCTTGTAGGTTATTTATAATTTACTAGATGCTGCTGTTAATTCGCATTCGTGTCATGTTTTTTGGCTGCTCAAGGTCATCTTTAATTTTTTTCTCATAAAAAAGTGAGAACAAACAAAATTTGCCCCACCGCTCTGTGCATCTCTATTTCTTTGACCTCGTTCAAAGGTTGAGGAAACGACACTGGGTAAATAACTACTCACAAATGTTGCATTGAATTGTCAATATATATATTTATATTTTTAATATTCATAAATTCAATATACATTATAATATCAAGTAAAATGTATTACTATAATTTATATAGGCAATATTTTAACACTTTTTAATCTATAGGTAATGTTAACAATGAAGAGTGCTCAGAGTAACGAGTGAGCGCGGGCCGCGGGGCGCTCTGCCTGCAGCGAGGGAATAGGAATCCTCGGGGGCCCGCACGGCTCACTAAAGCTACGCATGCTCGAGGAAGAAACACGCGCCAATATCACTATTACACGTGTCTCTAAACTCCTCCACAGTACATAATGCCGTTAAATTTTAAAATATGTTTACCTTGTACCTAAGTGATATAATTAATTTGAACGTCTTAAAGATATCTGTGGCACAGAACGTACAACCGTACCTGCGCTGCGACGGGACGATTATATGATACAAGGTCCGCGTCCTTACTACGTAACTACTCTTTGGTTCGTCTAGCCCGCGGTCGTCTACAATAGCTTACCATCAAATTATAATAAAATATGAAATAGTTCAAACAGATCTAATACCATTATTATGTATAATTATTTATAGGTGTGCGTAAATATATATATATGTATATACCTCTATATTGTACAGCACTTAATTTGTGCACGTGTGCGGCGGGGCACGTGCCCGCCGCGCGGAATGCACCGACGACACTATCACGCGATATCTGCTACCGTTTACATAATTCGTTGCATAGAAACCTTTAAAAATAACTTACAAATACACAATAGAAATAATCGTGAGGCGTGTCTTAAAATATATTTACTTAGGAACTTTATGTTCTGCCACGCGGCTGCGGGCGCGGCGGGCGCGGCCGGGCGCCCCCCGCGCCCGCCGCGCACTGCTACGTGTAAGTACTCCGCCGCCGATAGTAAACACGCTTCTTTGCGCGTAATCTATACAAATACCGACCTTTATAATTTGGGAGTTGTTGCTTGAGAATGAGACAAGACGTATGGAGATGTATGGATGTGTATGGAGATGTTCGCGTGGCGGGCGGAGTCTCGTGTGAAGCTACATGCGATCCCAGGACCAGGGCCAGGCGAGGCCGTGACAGTTAAGTTAAGTACATCTTGGACCACAACGCCCCCGGCCGCGCCTGCCGCACAACACCAGACACGGTACATGTGGCGCGCTTGCAACTTATCTACAATCACTTACATCACGTTACACATTTTTAAGAAGTATATAGGGACTGTCGAACCTGAACAAGCGATCGTTCGCCCCTGCGGCACAGAACGCAGTCCTGATCGCCGAAGGTCTATGAAGAGGCCACAGAGACGCTGCGAAGCGGCTCGACACGACCGGAGCCAATCTCGTAAAAGGAACATATTAAATCGAATACATTTATTTAAAAAAAAAACAGTCATTTTTTTCGCCTTTTGC
Organism: Papilio gigon; assembly: GCA_027563995.1. Classification (NCBI taxonomy): domain Eukaryota; kingdom Metazoa; phylum Arthropoda; class Insecta; order Lepidoptera; family Papilionidae; genus Papilio; species Papilio gigon. Next base: position 34,235 of record JAODUI010000031.1, read on the forward strand.
TTCACATTCTTTTTAAGTCACAGTCGGCCTGCTGAATTCCTTGTTAAATAAAACAATAGCACAATTTGCAATGAACCAAAATACATAGCCACCGCAGGCTCGTGCCCGTGGCTCGCCGGTCCAGGTTCGCGCGGGCTGAGTGTGACGGAGGCAGGCACGGTCACAAATGGAAATTATAAATATAATTATAATATTAGTTAAAATTCTCAAAAGATAACTTATTGTATCGTTGAGATGGCTCTTATTGTCACGTAATATTGTGGTTCGTCCGGCGCGGGGCGCGGCGTGCGCGCCACGATGACGTCACAAGCGACTCTATTTACACAGCATCGTATTTACAATAACTAATATGTACAAGAAACGACAGCTAAAGTTTGGACTGAAGCAGTTAACGAGGCGGTAGAGATCCCGCTCGAGTGTTATGGAATGCTTTCAACTTAAGTAAGATTGTACCTAGCTAGCAATTACATCTGCTTACCGACAGTTTCGTCTGCGACGTCGGTTACGCCTGCGAGTGCATTCACTCCTCGAACAATTTTAACAACAAAAGATATATTTCGAACCCTTGCGAAGACAAGGTAACATATTTCATATTCTTAAAGATTTTCAAATACTGATTTCCACCACCGCCAGCCGCCTGCCACCACCACTGGCGAGGCGACAGCTGCAGGTCGCGGTCCACCGGTCGGCCGCGAGCCGTACACTGCGTGCACTCGTCGCGGCCACGACCAGCACACGATGAACTTATTCAAATATAATATTTACATCAACTCACAGTACACAACAATCCGTCCACGACTGCCACAACACAATGTTCGTTCGTGCTGTCGCTTGAACACAGCACGTTACTTAAACAAACAAATAATTGTAGTGAATAATTAACTAAACTTGAGGAGAATTAGGCACAGGTACTGGTCTTCGGCGTGGGCGTTGTACATTGCACCAGCAGCGCGCGCTGCGCGGGCGCGGGCGCGGGCGGCGCCAGCCGACACGACGACGCTCTCTGGCTATCTCGCTCACAACGAAATACCAAGCGATGAATACTTATTTGATTATCGATATCGAATACATGTTGCTTCGAAGGCGTCGCACGGCGGGCGCGACGGGCGCGGCGGGCGCGACGGGCGCGGTGGACGCGGTGGGCAGGCAGCTAGTCCCGGTAGGGCTTGCAGATGGCGAACCTGTGGTTCATGTGCTGGCTGTAGGAGCCGGAGTGCGAGAACTTCTTGAGGCATTTGCAGCACTGGAATGGCTTCTCGCCAGTGTGCAGCCGCTTGTGTTCCGTCAGGTGGTGCTTATGCTTGAACGCCTTCGGGCACTCCTCGCACTTGTACGGCCGCTGACCTGTAAAATGCGCGCCTTTCCTTACACAACATTATCCAGGACAATTTGTCCTTCGGACCGGCCGCCCCGCATTACCCTACTGCCCAGTAGAGCAGGCGGGGCGCGGACAATGCCTTTGTATATCTCTACGACAAATTGTACTTCAACAAAAGTCACGGCTGCGACATGACGCACAAAGAACGGACTCGTGAAGGGCGGTGTCCAGCCATAGCGCAGTGCGTGCGCTACACGCTCCGTGTCAGTCGCAGGTGAACGAGCGTGCGTAGAGCTACTTCGGCGACACCGCACGACGATCAGCCGACTGTCTTTGACATGGAGATGGAGATCGTATTCTTCATCCAATGAAGGTGAGTTAGTTAAAGAAGTTCTTTGTTTAATGTTATTTTTGATAAAGAAAATCAAACATAAAGTTAGTCGGCTGTCGGCTGACCTGCTGCAGCGGCTACGTTGTATATGAAGGCAGGGCATCGTTTGGAGAACGGTCGAAGGAAACAAAGATCTCGTCACGTGCCGGACTTCTGCCACAACTCGCTGCTCACCCTGGGTCTTACCGGTTGTTTCCACCAAGATTAACCGAAGTCCGAGTCTTTACTTTTTAGTAATATGTGTGCAATATGTATATGAAATTAAATTTTGTGAAATAGTAAAAAATGCGCATGTCACCGACCTGAGTGCTCGTACTTGTGGCGCGCGAGGGAACTCTGCTTGACAAAGGTCTTGTCGCACTGCTCGCACACGAATTGGCCCTCCCCTTCTTTTAGTTCGGTTTTCATTTTCTTCTTAAACAGCGCGGTGTCGTCGTCGAAGTCGGCCGCGAGCGGCGCGTCGTCCCAGGCGGCTCGCTCGGTGCGCTCGGGGCGCTCGGGGCGCTCGTAGCCCGGGCTCGGCGCCGGCACCCGCGCCATGTCGTTGTACTGAAGGAGCGTATCCATCGGAGTGAGCGGATTGACAGACATCTTTTTAGGGAACATTCGTTTGTGTCCGAGCACTATCTCCGCCGGCGAGGGCGCCACCATGAAGTCGGAGAAGGAAGAGGAGGAGCAGCTGGACAGAGGGCAGACGGGCGCAGGGGCGTGCCCGCGAGGAGTAGTGCTGCGTGATGACTTCTGGCTCAGGTTGACTGCCTCCTCGCAGTCGGAGAGCGCGGGCGAGTCGGGCGTGGCGGGCGCGCTGCCTGGGGATGATGGGCTGGGGCTCGAAGCCAGGGACAGACTCGTCTTCTTGGTCGACAAGTCGAGTGGTTGATCCGAGTGGACTACAGATTGGCTCATTCTTCGCACCCTGGCTCTATTGTTCTGGAACCATACCTGAACCACTCGATTGTCCAGACCTATTTGTTGTGCGATTTTCTTGAATTCGTCTCGGCTCGGCCGCGAGTTCACTGCATAGTATTCTTTCAAGACTTGCTGCTGCTCCTCGCTCAATGCTGTGCGCACTCTGATCTTCCTATCCGTATCGTGGATCGACACTTTGTCGTCGCGATCCTCCCGCGTCGTCGTGTCGTCGTCGTCGCTGGCGCCGGCGCCGCGAGCGTTCGCCCGCAGTTCGGCTTCGAGTCTGCTGAGCGCCACAGTCTCGGCCACCTGAGCGGCGAGACCTTCGTGTTTCCTAAAGAGGTTTCCGCAGACTAATTTCTCGTGCTCTATAAAGTCACTTTTTTCTTTGAAAGACAGACTACATCTATAGCATACGAAGTCTTCTACAACCTCGTCTTTTATCATAATCCGGGGCGAATGTGGGCGCTCGAGAATTTTTCCATCCGGAGGAGTTCCATTCTTCACTCTCTCCATAAGGACATGGTCCGTTCTTCGCCCCCGGGCCGATGTCTCCTGGTCGTATTCATTATTATCTAAAACGTTCTTGGAGTCAGAAATCGAGTTGCGGGACCGCGGCCTAAAATCACTTTCCACGCTCCCCTTTTCCTTTTTAACAGCCACCGATTCCTCGTCCTCTATGTCCATGACAAGCTCTGCGCTGCCCTCGGATCGTTTATCATCTTCCTCTGTTATTTCTTCTATCATATCCTCGGGGTTCGCCGCGAGAGGACTACTTAATTTTGGATCAAAAACATTGTCTATTTTTCTCTGATGGTACTGCGTTGAAGCGATCCGCTCGAAAAGTTGGCTGAGGGTGGAAGGAAAGCTGTAGGGCGCGATGCCGGCCGCAGGGCTGAGCGGCACGCCCGCTGGCAGGTAGAAGGGGTTCAGTGCCGGCTGAGGGAGCGGCGCGCGGGGGAAGTTATTATCCTGCGCGGACATCGAGGCGAAGAAGGCCGTCGCGTCGCTGTACTTGGGCATAAGGGGCAAGAAGGCGCCGTTGGGCAGGAGGTTGTTATTCAGGTGCGAAGCAACAAGCGCACTGGCCGAGGCTCGCTTCCGCGCCGGGCTGCGGTTGGGGTTTAACGCTGGGTTGTTGGGTTTGATCCGGCCCATCTTCAGGTTCATGACGAGGCACTTCTTGGAAGTGGTGTGGCTGGAGTAGGAGCCCGAGTGGGAGAACTTCTTGCCGCAGTTGGCGCACTCGAAGGGCTTCTCGCCGCTGTGTATGCGCAGGTGCTCCTTCAGATGGTGCTTGAACTTGAACGCCTTGTCGCAGTCGTTGCACTTGTACTTGCGCAGGAGCGCGCTCTCGTCGTGGCTCAGCATGTGGCGCTGCAGCCGGTACACGTTCTGGAAGCTCTTGTGGCAGATCTTGCAGCTCTGTACAACAAACATAGGCGTTGTTTTACCACACTCGCCCAACTACACTATTCGCAAGGCGATCTTAATAAAATAAGTAACAATAGTAGTGAGTGCAAACAATGTGTAAATAACGTGCAATGCAGATATTTCACGCTCCAAACTAAGCACAAGGAGATGACAACAAATTGACTTTGGACACCCTGCGGAGATAGTAACCGAGAGACGCCTGCTGCTGGCGCTGCGCCGCCTGCCGCGCGCACGCCGGTCGGGCAGGCGATCAAATACTACGAGACTCAATCATAAAGCTACAAGTAATGTGGTGCCTTTTGGGTAATGTAAGTTTTAATTGTGTATAATATAAGGGGGAATGACAGAGGCGAGCAGTGGGCAGCTGGCAGCTGGCAGCGGGCAGCAGTGGGCGGGGTCGGGTCGGACAGGCGAGTGAGAATGAGAAGGGCACTGACATATTGCAGGGTATCCACCTGAGTGCTGGGCGCGTGCAGCGTTTCGTGCCGCTCGAGCTGCGCGCGTGACGGGTAGGCGCCGCGGCACTGCGCGCAGCGGTGCGGTCCGCCTGGGCCCAGAGGCGAGCCCCCTCGCTCCTCCTCTTCTTCGCCCGCCGCGCCTTCTGCGGCCACGCCCGCGCCACCCAGGGGCCGTACTGTGGACAATAAACGATCAACGTACACTATCTACTCTACTAGACCATCTCTTTCCCTTACCTATTCAATTTTACAGAGTAGGAGGTGTTAAGCGAGGTCCTGCGTACGGCGAGTGTCGGACGATGTCGCCCGACGATGTGTGACAACACACGTAACATGAGACAGGTGCTGTGATTTAAATATTCGCAACTTCGCTCGATCTACTGTACGACCAACCACCAGTTTTGATACAGTGTTGTATCCCACGCCGCTACTCTGATTGTCGCGTAAAATGGCCAAAAAACCGCCACACCCAACCCAAAACTTCACATCGGGGATACAGACGCAGTCCCCGGCCGCCAGCAACGCGGCGGCGCTTCAAGACAACCATCATTATATGATGGCGAAATCCTTTAAATAGTTAAGATTGTATAAATTCTAATTGCGTTGACCAAAAGTGATCTCATTTTGTAGGAAAGATGTGTCCAGTATATCGGTCGCCTAATGTCTTGCTGTCGTCTCGTTGATGTTATAAAATTTCAATATTTATTAAAATAAATATGTCAAGCGGGCGCTGGGCGTAACGGCAATAGAACAATCGTTTGTCCTTCGCGCCAGGAGGGCACCGCCGAGCGTGCGCGAATGTGACGTAGAAGCAATCCGGAGTAAGTGTGTTCCTTGCCGCCGGCGCGTAGCCAGGCGGGTCACTAGTATTTTTAAAAATAAGTAAATCAAAATAACTACTACTTTCAAAGTCGCCACTAAGTCGAATAGCCTATCGCTGTTGCGGGAAACTCCCCAGGTTTTATAAGAAATATTTTCGATAATTAGCTAATTTTTCTTCCTGCCTCCAATAAGTTGTCACAAACATAAAGTTTTGAAACAATTTCATTTGAACAGCAGCACGAATGTTGGCGGCAATAAACGGTTACAACTGTCACCGTTGAACTTGAACATCATTTTAATGTACGCTATGTTATGCCACTCAACAACAGATGGCGCTTGTAGTCTCGTTCGTTCGTTGTGTTGTTGTTCGTGATCTGAGAATTTTCATAACTTTTATATAATGTATACCTATAATGTATTGACATCGAATTAAATTAAGACAATCACTTGTATATACTTCATTATCAGAACTTAAAGATGTAGAGAAATGGTAAACGTAAAACTTGTGCTTTTATATGGACCGAGGAGCAGGATTGTGGCGCCGCAGTGGCGAAGTGCGGAACGAGTCCATGTTACAAATCTGCCTACATACATAGCACATATCGATACAGGACACAGATGTAGCTACGCTGTGATAACGAACGTACATATTCTATAAAACAACGTTTCTACTTTACGGCAGCAGGCCGCCTCCTCGGCCGCGGCGCGGCGCTCTCGCTCGCTCGCTCTTGTCTTTATTGTTTCATTTCGTTTATTGGAATCAGCAATTAAATAAACAAAAACGAACGTCCCGTAACCGCGGCGCCGCCGTCGGAGTCCACGGTTTGTTTGGTCCCGGACGTGCAGCTAGTCTCGCGCCGCTGCGGATTTCTCGAAACGTTCGTTCTAAAACGATATGCATACTTTTCGGGGCCGAATGGTCTATGCTAGCGGACATACATACATACATACATACATAAGCCTTACGTTACGGAAGCCTAAAGTAATACTTCTATTCATAATACTGCGGCGACTCTTGCGTCGAGTCGACGGGCGTATGTAACTTCTTGGGATCACTAAACACTTGTTTGAATGAACAACGCCTAGGTGGCGGCCGTGGCGATGTGTTTGTGCAGTGGCACATGTTGTTTTGTGTCTCGATGTGACAATTGTGCGGATATCGCCTGCGTAGGACAATCGCGCCCACACGCCGCACGCCACACGCCACACGCCACAAAACGCCCCACAACGCCACGTCGCATCGTCTGCAATAACTTTTGTTGCATTAGCGCACGGTCTTTATTTTCGCGTCGTAAAATGTGCCGAATTTGTCATGTGGACCGTCCGCCTTCAAAAACAATTTATAGGAGTATCGGTTGCACCCAACGAACGCGACTGCTGACTTTTACTTGTCCTCTAGGGAATTTATATTTTTCGATAACACAATAACATGCATTCCTCAGGCTATATAAAGATGTGACTCGAAATAAGAACCTAACTGAACACGCACACACGCGCTCGTGCGATGTCGACAGCGATTTAATTGCGTTTCAAGCCACAAGTAAAAATAAAGACAAGCTTCAGGAACTCCCCGGAACTTGAACTAAGAGAGAGGACAGCGCTGCCGAGAGCTCGGGCGCGCGACACGCCGCTGGCGGGCGGCAGGGACGGCACGCCGGCGGCCGGCGGCCGGGACTCCGAAAGAAGATAAATTAAAAAGATATATTGTTCAAACACTGATTAAGGAGTTATTAGACTTGTGTTTGCCCAAGTTAATGAACCCGTTAATTTTGTTGACACAAAGCAAACGGTCCGCGAGGTGGCAGCGGCTCAGTACGATTCGGCAAATGCATTTATTTATGTGGAGACAAACAGAGGAACGTGAATGTGCCGGGCGGTTGACTTTGCCCGAAGATGCACTGACGATGGCGATGGCGATGGCGACGGCGGCGGCGGCGGCGGCGGCGGCGGCGCCCGCCCGCTCCTTATTACCTCACACTAATTTAGAATTATGGAAAAAATATTTACCTATACTATACTAGAGAAACTGTACAAGTATTTCAGAGCAGCTTTGCAAGAATATTATACGCTGTACCTAAAATTATTATCAAGAATCGCACCTAGTGGACGACCACAACTTGAAAATAAGTTAAAAACGTCACGTCATGTCACGTCGCGTCACGTAGTTAGGTGCGAGCGCTGTAAGAACCGGCTCGTTTTCCGAGCGGCCCTGCTTACCGCACACAAATATTAACAGAGAAGTTATAATTGACGTTATAGATAAGTAAAGTGCACAGCGACCAATGTGTCCAACACATCACTGACAGAGTGACAGTCTCTGCGCAGAGACCCAAGGCACGGGCCGGTGGCGGCCTCGACTCGCCCGGAAGGGCACCATCACCTCACCTCACCACCCGGACAGGCGGAGCTCAAACGCCAATCAAATAAAAGCGAAAGAAAAAAAAAAGCGAATGAATTCAAAGAGGATGATAATTTGAGACGGCCACAGGGCTCCCCTTCGCGACGCAACTTGGCCTCTTAGTGCGTGTCTGTGCAGCACCGTGGCCGGGCCGCGATCGGCGCTCCGGTCCAGGCCGCCACTGCCGTGTGTGGCGGACATGGAAGTTGAGGGAAAGAACAAGTGACACAGGAATTGTTATGCAGTTTGATGAGCTGTCGCACTGGGGAGTTTCCTCTCTTTCAGTTACATTTTGCTATTTTTTATTTTTTTATGGGAAAAATGAATCGCAGAAATGGAGTTTTAAAGAAAACTGAGAAGGTCGAACAAAAAATATGAAATCATTTAAAATCGCAAATAAAAAGAAAGAAAAAGAAGCTTACTGAATGCGGCGAGCCGCCTGGCCGAGCTGGTGGAGGTGGGGACCTGCTTACTCCTCATGTCGGCCAGCCAGCCGGCCGCCAGGCGCTCGCTCCAGCCGCCCACTCCCATGCGCGCGCTGTGCACTTTCATCAGCACGTCACGCACTCCGCCACCGGCACTCACATCGGCGCGCTACTCACGTCGGCAGGCGCCCCACACGTTGGCCAGGCTCCACAGGCGGTACGAGTAGCTGTCACCATAGCACCCGAACATCTCATCGGTTCTCGCGACCATGGCCCGCGCGCGGACACGTGCGGCGTACGGCGCGGCGCGCGGCGGAATGAGCGCGGCCCGCCTCTCGGCCCGCCCTGCGCCTGCCCCCATGGCCGTGAAAAGTTCTTTGAGTGACAGTGCTGCATAGATTTGATGTTACAACTCGATAGTACGACGCATGTTCGAGAAGCTCGAGTTCCCGCGATGGAGCTTCCGAATTGATCGACATTG
>JAODUI010000031.1:46663-58064 GCA_027563995.1 Papilio gigon
GGAGTTGGCGGCGCGCTTGGTGGGCTTTTTGCAGCAACCGGGTGCGAACAGTCCGCACGCGCGCGGCGTGGCCCGCCTATGTTCCACAGACAGACGCATGCCTAATGTATCATCGCAAGATCTATAGAGAAGTAGTAGACGACCAATAAATCAAAGTAGTCCATTATCCTCGTCTGGTTGGTCATGGTGGTGACTTGGAAGGTTGCAGGGCCATGTGGCGAAACATTTGATTTGATTTGATTGCAATACTCACCTCCCCGTGGACCCTAATAGTGGGCCGTAGGGCCGACAACGGCATGCACGTTCCGGCAATCACACGTTGGTGCCAGATGGTCTCCGGACTCCGGGATAGCTATTGTGTTGCAAAGTGTCAAAGTCGTCTTTACGATGCCTGTGCCACACCGGCGCGGCGGCCACGACAAGGCACGTGGACGGCCGGCTATTGTTTGCTACATAAAACAAAAACAAGGTACAAAGAGGCGGCGCACAGCTGCGGCGCGGCTGCCGACCCGACGCCGTGTTCCACCAGTACAGTTGTATCGAGATACGTCCAAAGACAATAATTATTTGTAATTTGTCCGTCATCGGCATATGATACAGGGCGCGGTCCGGCCACCAGCTGCTTTGCTTGTCTCACAAAGAAACGTGGGTTACCGTACTTGTGACATTTTCAGGGCCTGTCACACAGTTCATACTATGGCAGGCCACATCGCTCAACCTATTTAAGTGTACATTTTTGTAATAAATTGTAATAAAGTATAAGTAATCATTTACACACTGCTGTCCGCGGTGCGGACGGGCACGGGCGCTGAAGTCGTGACGTCATTCGTACAATTTCGGGGACTAGCTTCAAAAGTACAACAAACTGTAGACGCGGCGCCGCGCCCCGCCTCGCAACATGTGCAAGTGTTTACCTAAAGGAGGATAAACTAACAGAAATATGGCTTTAAGTGTCGTGAGCGTAAAGACATGAAAGTTACATAAAGGCACCGAGGGCATGTACCAAACGTCAGCGCGTGCGCACCTGCCCGCCGTACTGCTCAGCGGGCAGCATTCTTCAATTATACTGGCATTAATGCACAAACAAATAGACCGCGCACGCTCGTGTTTTAAATTTACAATTTATTTCTGTTTTCTTACTTTAAACGTTTTAATTGATCTCACCCAACAGAAAAAGTTGCATTAAAATTGACTGGTAACGCCACGGCCGCTATCATACCACCAAGTGTTGCTGCTACTCGAGTGGAACATGGAAAAGTTCGTTGTCCTGCCACTCGCGGGTCACGACATGCGCGCCGCCGACAGCATCACAACGAGGTGGCGTGTACATATTGTCCGTAAACAGCAGGTAATTAAATTGACGAGTGCGACGTTGGCGAGAGCCGAACAAAGGGCAATCAATCACAGAGATCTTCCGAGAACACATCGATGTGATCGGCGGGTCGCGGCGCGGCGCGGCGGCGGCACGTGAGCGTTGCGTCGGCGATCCTTCGCCCCCGCCCTTATCTTATCGGCGACGTACACGCGCACGCACGCACGCGCACACACGCACGCCGGCACACAGGCGCGCGTTGACGTCAGGCCGCCGTGGACGGCGCGGCGTTCACCTCGCGCGGTCGGGCGCCGGCACGTAGCGCGCTGCCATAGGGCGCAAATTGGCGCGGCGGCGGCGGGAGAACCTCGCCGACCCGGCCTCGGCCCGCGCCCTCGTTTCTACGAGGTTCACTTCTACGACGCAGTATCATTAAAAATAACAGAGCCAATAACCTGATTGGCGCGCAGCAGGAGCGCACACGTGCGTGCATACGTGGCGGCGGCGGTCGCCGACTTTGTTATTATTTGAAGCGTAACCCGCGCGCGGGCGTCGCGGCCAGCCAAAGGTCAAGCGACCGCTCAACTATTAACCTATTTATTTGACGCGAAGAATCTTCTCCGTTCCTTCTCGAGAGTTACCTACTTTACAAATATTTTATGGAAAAAACGAAACCAAGCTAAGTCACTTAACGTGTGAATTTCGCCTCTTCTTTGAATTTCGAGTTGGCCGATTGATTACAACACAACGTTCATTCGATTTCTATGAGTATTGCGCGCCTTGTATTCTGACTTCGACAGTTTTTTACTTTATTCTGATGTAAGTAACAAACAAACAAACAAACAAAGAAACAAACAAACAAACAAACAAACAAACAAACAAACAAACAAACAAACAAGTTTAGTTTAGTTCAGGTTAGTAGTGGATGATTGCAGTTGCTTTACAACTTAACAACAAATTAACGATGAAAAAGTTTTCATCATTAATTTTTTGTTAATTTATGAAGCAAATTTCAAGTCAATAAAAGTTGCTGAAACCAAAGTAGAAACGGTGAAATTAGCTGAGCATTAACATTGAGGTGTCGCGCTGCGTCGCGCCGTCCAGCGCCGTGCATCGTCGTGCAGCTCCGTGCATCGTCGTGCAGCGCCGTGCATGTATGCCGTCTTGTTTCTCGAAGAAAAAAGTCATACACGTTGACGAAGCTCGCACCGTGATGGCACACGGCTCACTTGGATTTATATATAGGAAATGTTTTTAAAACAAGTAGCCTGTATTGCGTACGACTGTCGCTCTGTACCTGCGGGCGGCGGGGGCGGCGGGGGCGGCGGAAGGCCGGTGCAGTTGGTATTATCTGGGGCAACTCCGTTCGAGACCTGATGATTTTACATTTTTTGTTACAAATGTAGGTGTTGGAAGTTTTTACGTGCACGTTGCTATGTTTTTTGTAAGTGGACTTACGGACGTATGCACATATTATATTAATTGCACTGTGAAGTCCAGAGGCTCGGCCACCGAGCGTGTTTCAACGGCCGACCGGTCGCCGGCCGCCGAGGGTCAGTCGTGATTTTCCTTTTAATAATTAACAAATAGTGTAACATAAAACTATAAGTATAATTGTGGCTTATCGTCGCGTCGTCAATAAGGTAAAAGTCGTTGTACAGTGCACGCGTGTGGCGGCGCTGGTGTGTGTTATCTACGTATGTGTGTATGAGCGCGTGTGTTTGCGTGCGCGCTCAGAGCGCAACTCGCGCGGCCGCCATTCATGCTGCGCCTGTTTCCTGCACCGCCGGCTACAAAATACATTCAAATAATCCGGTAAAGGCGGCGATGGAGGCTGTACTGGTAGCTGTGGAGTCGGCACGGCCGCTGCTGCAAAACATCTAAAGGTAGGTTGCGACATCTTGCTGTGTGCTTCTTCGTGAGTAAAGACTACATGGCCAGCGCCACACAGGTGTCTCCTGTTGTTGTACAACGGTGCTTTTCAAGTTAACAAAAAGTGGCTACAACAGATGCTATGAGTTGTACGTTCTAGGATTGGACATCGACCGATGTTCTTGATAGTCCTTTCTCTACAAGACTTCACTTGCTTACGATTCCAATCCGATTTAATATATACACCTCTTTCATATTGTTCGGCTGCACAACGTGAAGTGTTTGGCTTTAGTTAGGTTTTTTGAGCAGTGCTTATGACTGTCCCCAAGAACACATTTCCTTGAGACTGCCCTACCGAGCTTATTACTTTGAAAAGCCAGACTTTAACTTTGATTGTTCTGAAAGCGGCTCGCTGTCAAACTGCACTATTTCTGTATTTTGGAACTGGATTTTAATGATGGCACTTTGACGCAATGGGTGGGGAATTAACGTCCTCGTCAGTGAGTGGAGGCGCCGCGCTCACCCCCGGCGAAAAGAGCGCGCGTCGCCTCGCTCACTGTCCGTCCTAAAACACGCACACGCGCTCCGATCATTGGAATACTTTTCTGTCACAATCAAAACTTTTACATGTACACTTTACTACTGTATTCAAATTTTGTCCTTTTCATTTACTAAAATCAAATGTGAGTGATGCGACCAGCGACAATGCCTTTAGCTTCTGGACAGGGACATCTCTTCTACCCTCCTCTCCTCCACCTTCATCCATGTCGTCAGGACGTGCCCGAGAGTGGCGGGGAGGGAATGAGTTGTAAAATAAAATATATTTGACTTTTATTGACGCTGTACTTCATTCATAGAAGCGTCACACGAGATACTTGTAAGCCAGCTGCTGACACGTATAGGCAGCGAACACTTGGCTATTTTAGCGATATCAAGCGGCCTTTCGTTTGACATGTTCACGCCAAACGCCTTTTAATGCGAAAGGTTGTGAGCAGCCGGAGCGCTGGCGGCCGGCGGCTGGCGGCCGGCGGCCGGCGCGCGGCGGGGCTGCCGCCACTCGTCAGCCGCTGCACCAGAGTTTGCACGGATAATAAAGCACCGTAACATAATTGGTACAATATCAACAATTTACTCTGTCGCGAGCGCTCTAAAGTGGATTTACGAGTGTGTAATATCCGCGCTGGCAGTAGATCACGGCGCGGGTTGACGCGTGTCGCTTGCCGCTACCGCTCCCGCTCGCCGCTCCTCGTCCACCGTTCGAGCTAGTCTATGATGTATTGTTGCGGTGGCTTTGAGCTTAGATGTCACTGATGTCTCGTACGAATATTTCGGTACATTGATGTTCGATGACCATTTTGAGACCATCACAGCTAAAGCTTCCAAGGCGCTACGATTGGTGATGCGTCCGTCACACGGCTTCTATAGGGTAAGACTTATAAGGTACTGTACTGTGTTCGCGTCCGCAGCATAGTCGAGTACGCTAGTCAAGTGTCCGCGCTTGTGATTCAGAAAAAGTTTATCAAATATTTATGCTTTCGACTTAATAATAACTATAACTACGTTCCCAGGTTCGTCGCAAAGTAGCACACGTCACCTTCATGGCAATCATTACACAGGGCGGTATCGACTGTCCTTCTCTCCTCACAGATATCCTTCAATGTACCAAGGACATCATCACGGCACTACACCCCTATCCACCTTCCTATAGCATATTCAAATTACCGCAAAACTCATTCACGTGGCGCGCCGGCTTGTCTGTAAACAACCACTCAATAAATTCTGATTCAGAAACTTTTACCTCAACAACTAGATCTATTAGGCATGTTTTTGTAGGAATATCTTTAATGTGAGCACGGTACCTCCAGTCTAGTTAATCGTTTTTTTTCAAGGTGTTTTATTTGTGTACTTCACGTTACTTTGCGCAATGTCTGTTTTTATAATATTTTTACTCGTCATGCCTATCATTGGCCTTCTCATAATTTTGTAATTCAATTCATTAACTTTGTATCTAATCTATTAGCTGCTGCTTATCCTTGTAATAAATAAAATAAATAAACAAATGACAGTCCGCTGACAGCGCTCTCTCGGGCGCTGTGGCGGGGCCTGGCAGCGAGTGCTTCGAAAATAAGCTAAGTCTGGCGATACGCGCTTCACATATTATCGTACGATTGCATTGACGTCCGTGTCGCCCCGCGCACCCCGCGCACCCCGCGCACCCCGCGCACCTCGCGCACCCAGTGCACCTCGCGAAAGTGATGGATCGGCGCATGTTGTAAAGATGTTTCGAATTTAATAATTAATAAAATAATATTTTGCCTGCAAACCGGAAAACAACTTAATTTTTTAATGGTCTACGAAGTTATTAGGGCCAGTTATTATAATTGTTAGTTTTTTTAAATGTGGGCATAACCAATTACAATTACCGATTCAAAAATAAACTCTGCTTGGCGTCCTCTGGCTCGCGCCGCAATAAATTATGTTATGTAAGTAAGTAAGTAAGTAAGCTAGCGAGTATCATCAAGCCGACTGCTTCTAGGCCGCCTGGAGACGAGCTCCGATGTAAGGTGCGCGATGCAAGAGCGGGCGCGCGCTGTCTGCAGTGACGGAGTGAAATAGAAACTCCTCTGGCAATCAGCTTAGTTACGTAGTTAAGTACAGTCTCCGACTTAGCACACAGAAAATGGGGGAGGGGGGGGGGGTTGTGCGGCCCGACGCATTCCTTAAATATATTTATTTTGTAGTCGCCTGTGTTTGGAGGGGGGCACCGCTCTCGCGCTCCCAATTGTGAGAGTGAGTTATGTTGCGAATTACTCCGAATTGCTATCGATTTAATCCCTAATTAGTCATTTGAAATAAACATACGTAGCTTATGTGTACATAAGTTATAAACGTTTGGTCCAGCTCGAGCGAGGGTCCGACGAAAACTTAGAGTTGCTTAAGTGAAAAGTTTAGCGGCGGAGTTCAAAGTTAAAGCACCTTTCATCGGCCATTCTAATTCAATTAACAACCTTCGTAGAGGCAGGCTACGGCGCACCGTTACGTGCTACGATAGCTACGTGACGCGCGCCCCCGAGCTACAGATTAATATGGTCGTTTACATTCCTGTGTCCTAATTGTACTGCACACTGCAAATATTACTTATTTGCGAAGAGATCGGCAAAAGCGATTACTTGCATCAAAAACTTCAATCGCCTTCGCTGGCCCGTTTTATGTCATTTTGTGGCGATAAAAAACAATTCTTATATTGGAAATACAGACTTATATAATATAGTAATGTATAAACATGAGACACACATATATTGAACAATGAAGGAATAATGACGTGTTAGTTGTATGGTGTTTGTTGGCCAGTGGAGGCCGGCGCCTTCATTACATTATTAGCGCTGTCGACATTGTTTTCAAAGCTTTCATTTGAAAGCTGCAGCGACGTATTGACCTGTTACCCCTTAACGGTAAACTGACGTCTAGTTTAAAACGAAGCGGATCGAAGGAAGTTTCGCGAGCTGTCCGCTTGCGGCGAGTTGATGAGCCTAGCGGTCGTTCGCAGGGGTACATTCATGACGGAGCGATGCCGGACTGAGTCGAATCAATGTTTTCAATCGAACCCCAATTCTGACCTCAATCGTTATTCCAACTTGAAAATTAATGTTAAATAAACCTGCGGCGAAGCGGAGAGGCGGAGGGGCGGAGGGGCGGAGGGGCCCGCACCAGCCGCACATTCTCACGATTAAAATTCCGGATTCCCTTTTTGCCGGCGAAATGTTGACCGGCGGAGGTGTCCGGGCCGGAACAATGCCGGACAATGGCGAGCGCCGCTAAATCACCGGGGACCCGCGCGGGTACAATACCGGACTTACTTAATTCAATCATGATAACTGTGGTCCCGGCCAGGCGCAAGAAATAAATTGACCAATGACCGGCCCAGCGGCGCGGCGCCGCTTACAGGGTGCGTGCGCTACCTTGCGTGCTGCCAACAGTTTTTATATGTTAGGATTGTTTTAATACTTATGTTCGGAATGTCGGATGAGTGCAGCTAGGTAGCACGCCCTGTACGTTGCACTAAGGGAATTTTGAGACCGTGCAAAAGGCTCTGGTGCTAAGCACCTAGCAACTGTCTGTCCACCGGTCACCTGAAGTAGGTCTCGATTTTCAAACTGAAGTGGATGACATCAATGCGCTAAACTTAACTAGTAATTGCTATGAGATCACAATACTCTAATTTGAAACAACTTTAAAGTATAGCGTTATTTCTTAACTCACAGCGCTCAACCCTAACAGAAGAAAGGGAGCGTGCGGCTGCCTTGCTGCGCCGGACAACAACGGACGCGCGCCACTCCGCAATCTCAATGTGCGGAGGTGTCGCCCCCCTTGCCGCCCGCCCTTGTCGAAGGGGATATAACCACTTAATTCTAACTGAAGTCCAGCTGCAATTGAATTTAGAAACTGTCTCCTGTGATCTAAGCATAATTGAGTAACCTGGCGCGAGCTAATAGTAAAAGATAGATACAGTCCACAACGCGCCAACTGAATATTGTTGCAGCTACACATAAGTAAACGTCTGCGTGTGTGCGTGTATGCTATAAAAAAGGAACGGAACCTCTTTGGGCGCCAAAGACGAGGAATCCAAAGGAAAATTAGGAAAACAAAGAGAAATTGGAGCCTCGGGGATCACGTACCGCGGCGCCCTATCGGAGGTGGGTGGCGCGTGGGGCAATATATTTATGTATTTGCGGCGGCCCGGCGACCGGCCGGCATATTAAAGGGCGATTAGCCACCGGCTCGCGCCGCGCTGATTTATGCGAACTATTAAAATCTGCGAAGGCGCAGAATTAATTGCACTACTTCAGTGCCGGCCGCTTTATTAATTGGGACCGAGGCGGCCGTTGTTTATAGACATGGCCCTTTCCTCGGCGCCGGCCCTTATCTCCCCAGGCCGTGGCCCTCGACTTGTCCACTCACGTCTCTCCTCATCCTCCATGGTCGCCGGGGCGCCTCCTCCGCTTCCGATGACACCAAAGTATAATTATATGGGAGCGAGTCGATTGTCATTCTAATTGCGACGGCGAGAGGTGACGTTCAAAATTAAAATGCAGCGGCTTGGAGCTACGGGCGGCCGCGGCGACCTCGAGGTGCGGACGCCGCGGCGTCGAGCGAGAGGGTCGGGAAGTTTTCGCATTTGCATTTAAATGCGGGCACGTTAAGTAGCTCGGCGGCGCGGCACTGGCGCGGGCGCAGCGGCCTCTTCGGGAACTACCGCGCTGACGGCGTCGCGCGCGCCGCCGCCGTGCGCTGCCGTGCGGGTAACATATTTGATTTACCTAATCTAAATTTATGAAATTAACGGATTTATCTTATCTTGGTCTTGGAATGTTCGTGGAGGTCTAGGGTAGGTTTAAAAGGTGAGAAAAATTAGAAAAACTCTCGTGGAAGCCTTAAAACTAACCCTTTTCCAGTTCCCATACAAGCGTTTTTTTCCGAGGAAATGTTTTTTTTGTATTACCTACTAAATTAAAAAATCTGTTTATTTATTGCGTTTAAGGCGAAGCAGAGATCGCCTGGTCAGCTAGTAATTGATAAAAATTAGTATTGGACTTTTTGAAATACCTGAAGTGAAAAAGAATGAGCGGCAGCATACTACATCAGTCACAAGTAGGCCACGAGGCTTACTTGTGACTGGCTGCCGTATGGCTGTGTATGAGTTGCGGGACTGCTGCTCTAAACATTTAACATACTTACATACTTAAATATCTGTGTGAGCGGAGGGATGGTTTCGCGGAATAATACACTTCCCAGTGGCCCTGGTGAAGAGCTCCCGGCGGTGCCGGCACGGTTGCTGCCGACGCGCCATGTCTCCGAGGGACCACTGTGTACTACAATAAGGCAGAATTTTTGTAAAGTATACAACTACTAAACTAACCTTAATCTACAAACGACACCGAATGTAAGTGCCATCTGAGTGCGCCTGACGCCGCCACCCGCGAACACTGATGCAAGACGATATAGCGACGCGACACTTAGGCGAAGGCAGAAAGCAGATTCTAGTAGCTTTTGTTTTTTTTATGAAATCTAAACTAACGCTTGACTACGATCCTGCCCGATGCTACTCACCATCGTACTTGGACGGAAACACTGACGCCGGCAACTTATTCCACTCCTTTGCGGGGCGCACAATGAACGAACATTCAAATCGTTTCGTTCGAACGCCCGGCACAGCGACTATGAAGGGGTGAAGACCTGCCGTGTGACCAAATGTCCGATGGTAGAATGGGGATGGGGGAATTAACTCGTGTAATTCCTGTGCACACTCTCCATAATGTAACCTGTAAAACACCGAAAGGCTAGCCACTCTGCGCTGGTGCTCAAGACTTCATAAATGTAGGCCTTCGTCACCTATTACGTTCTAGTTACTAAAGAGGTTTAGGGGCAAGTGATCTAAGTGTCAACTTTGAACAAAGTAAGGCAGGCTCAGTACGATGGATCTGGAAAAATATCCATGTCACATAGAGCGTTAATATATTGTAATAACTACAGACGGTAAAGACGCTGTCGAACAATTAAAGAACAGCGCTGGAGGGACGTCTTGCAGTTATGAAATTACGATCTCCTTTGTGCCGGCGCCGCGACCGCCGGCCGCGCGCTCTCTGCCAGCACCCCCGCTCGCGACTTCCACTTGTTCTTTTTGTAAATATTCTTTCTATCCCGAGTTTGCGAGCGCTCAAAGGCCGGGAGTTATGAAATTGTTCAAGCGTTAATTGTAGACGTCCAGTGGCGAATATTAAATGGCCGCGTGCACTGGGGCGTCCATAACTAGTTAACCTTCCCGGCTGCCCGCCGCCCGCCGCCGCCCGGACGTACAATATTTAATTAGGCAAGTAGCATGTCGCGGCGCAAGCAGCGACTACGACGTAGCACCGCGCCGCGCTCTAGTGCTCCTCTACCGCGGCGCTGGCCTGCTGCGTTGTGACGCAGAGCTGGTGCCGTTCATTGACAACACGAAGCGCTGTCATTTGCGTCGAGCAATTTAAACTTGATTTACACAGTTCATCCAACATTACCAGTATTACAGCTCGTCAATAATAGACTTGTTATGTATGTGACCACACAGTGTGAACGTGCCGTGACCACGGCCTACGGACAATTCCTTGAAGATATGTTTCGACCGTTCAGTACGGTAATTACTGATTGTGTCGTCATCACCTACTCGTGTGCGATGCGGCTGCGGTTCGGCTGCGGTGCGGCTGCGGTGCGGAGCCTTGGCAACATTTTCCGCGCCATTAACCCGGTGGATAAAAAATGAAATGAAGCATTCTCAGTTCTCGCTAATGACTTTAGCGATTACCAAAGACTAGGAAAAATCGTTTGATAGACAAGGAAGGGCGTGTGTAACTTAACACATTAACTATTGACATCGTCACAATGCAAAGTTGCACTTCGCAGAAGTTGACGTAACAAATTATAGATGGTATAGATTAGTGGCGGTGCCGCCGTTGCCGATGACGCCCCTCACCTTCTCTTAGTAATGAAACAAACGATTTAACAGCTATCGAAGAAGTTATTAAGATTAAGGTTTAGTATCAGAAAGGCTCCGGCAATAAAAGCGGGCTGCGCCGCCGACTCCGAGGACGACCGTTGGCCGCTCGAAGTCGGCCTCGCCATTCTTTCATTACTGGGCCCCATAAAATGAATTAAAACCTAATTAGCCTCGGCGATTTTTGAACATTTAAAGAGGGGCGAAATTAATTATTGCTGAAATCGGCCATACTTCTAGCTCGTCGAACAGTATCCCCGCGCCGCGCGCCTTCTGCCGGCCGCAGCGGCGGCGGCCCTGTCGGGCGATCACAGTTCAACTGTCGTTGTAGTTACGCACACATACATCACTTCTGTCTCGATTGAAGCCCTTACCGCTACTTAGAGAGAAGTAAATAAATGTATTTATTCAAGAGAAAAGGTGTTTGTTCGGATGCGCTGAGGTGCGGGGCGCGGCGTCTATTTGTTTGTTTTTGGAATTATATTATAATCAGCTCGAGCTCGCAGAAGTCATAAGAAATGGTAAGAGGTACAGCTGAAAGTTATTTAATTTTAATAGGCACAAGTAAATCTTTTCATTAAACTATAATATCCAAAAGTAATGAACGTCAGAAGGGCAGTCCAGCCCCCCCCCCCCCCCCCCCCCCCCCCCCCCCCCCCCCCCCCCCCCCCCCCCCCCTCCCACCAACA